>APFE030596854.1:154872-174961 GCA_000404065.3 Pinus taeda
ACATAGGTGAATTAGGTCAGGAAATTTATTGACCTGAGGAAGCTTGAAGATTGGGAGGAAGGAATCCCAAATGCCCAATACATCTGTTCCAGTCTCATGTTTAGCCTTTAATTCATTTAATAGGTGGATGTGGAACTTGCTTTTCATTAGAAATTCCTCTGAGATTTGATAATCCAAATCTGCTAATGCCTGCCACTCCAATTCTCTCTGAGGGGCATTTAAAGGGGCAACATTGAGGGCCACAGGTGCTACTGGTGTATCCATGGTTACTTTAAAACTCTGCTTATGTGTAAATTAGTGTTACTGTGCAAAGTAACAGAAAAGAGTGTTTCTTGGAAGGAGAGGTGATTTATTGAGAAACAGAGGACAAAAGGGTCAATTGCAGCAATTGAAATACTGCACACAACACTGAAAAAAAAGGGCAAATACTTGTCCTTAATAGACTCTTTCACAGTAATTAGGTGTAGTTCGGTTTCCCTGTTCACGATTGCGCGAACAGAATGTAGGTTTTGTGAAAGCTTTGGTAAACAAGGCTTAGCCAGTGAATTTCAACCTTATAACTTCGAATAGGAACTAGGCACAGGGGATTTGCCGGTCAATTATATGTTTTTTCTATGTTTTAAGTTAATTTAGGCGATTTGCAGACAAAACCAGGCGCAGAGAGGATTCACAGGGATAAATACCTGGTATACTGACAGTCCTGGTCACAAATGTAGGTGGTTTGGCGCACCGATGGTCTCTAGGTCGAATTCAGCAAGTTGGCGTGAGTTTGGACATAAAATACATGCAAAAGACACAACAGTCGTTTTTGCAAAAAGTGCAAAAAACGCGAAATTTTGGCCAAAATATGGATTTTTTGGAACATTGGCGCCTCTTTTGGATGACATCAGCATGACGTCATCGGGTGGGGTCAAGGTCGGATGACGTCAGCATGATGTCCTCAGGTGACGTGGCGGCTTAAGAGTGGTCCACGGGGATGGTGAGGTGGCGGACATGTGGAGCAATGGCGGACGAGGGCGCTGACACGGCGATGACGTAGCAGTGATGCTGGCAGTGATGTTGGCAAGGTGGGTTGGTGGAGACCAGAAACTGTAGGCGGTATGATATCGCACCGCCTTCCATACGGAAGCGGAGTTGTCAGAGGGGGCTCCAATATGCTATGGGGGTGATGCGTGGCCGAGGCCTGATGTCACCCTCTGACAGATATCGGAAGCTAACTTATGGACGTCGGGGCCGGTCCGATATGCATGTGGACCGTTGGATGAAAGGCGCCTGATCGGACGGTTGACGGTTCAATGACTTGTCCGGACGATACAGCGTCAGGCGGGCAATAAAATATGTATTTTTTATGAAATTCTTGCCCGACGGGACTTTGGAAAATTGGCGAATTTGCATGGTTTTTCAATGTATTCTTTATGAAATCGTGCATAGCTCTAGGACTTTGGATAAGTCGGAAAAGTGGGTTTCTTATGCAATTTTTCTGTTTGAGCGGGTTAATGGTGAAAATGGGTCTTTCACAAGGTTTTTTAGCAAATGGAGGGTTTGAATAGGTTAAATGATTTCTGAAGGAGGAAAAGAGGTGAGGCTTGGGTTCTTAAACTGACCAGATGTCAATTTGATTCCCTAGTAGTGAACATATGGATATAATGCCAAGGGGGGGGATATTTATAGAATGCTTGGGGTTTATACACCATGGTGTTATAATAGTAGGGAAAGGGTGACATAGGGAATTTAGATAATAGATGTTAGGGGTTAATATGGAGGGAAAAGGTGAATGAGGAGTGATATCACTAAGTTTATTTGAAAACCACTTAGCTTAGGGAGTAGATCAAAATGAAAAGAATTTTAGACAAGAAATGTGGCTCTTAAAGGAAACCAGAACCAATATAAAACCTTGAATCCTTTCATAAACACAACTGGTGTAGGGATGTTAGTAATCAGTGTAAAACAGGGAAAAAGGAAGTTAGACATGCTCCATTGTGTTGTTTTCCTTATCTTGACTAGCAAGATTCAGTTTGAAAGGAATACCACTTCTGCAACCCCATCTACCTACCCATCTACTTGCCTAGCATTTTTTGTTTCTTCTTGGAGGGTGCACTTGGACTTGTAGACCATCATGTGCATTTTCTTTTCCATTGGCTTTTTTCTTTTGATTGCCTATTTAGCACTACCCTTATTGCTTCCAAGGCCCCAGATTAAACAGTTGGGAACCTTAGTTTCTCTGCCTAACTATTGGTCTGCCAAGATTAAACAGTTTGGACAGACTTCTTTCTCTATTCTACAACAGAAAATTGAAACATGGCATGATCCGGATTAGACTGTTGGACCATCCATCAAAATTTAGTAAACATGAAGGCATGTACACACCTTGTCTTGTTCTTAGAAATATGGGATCTTTGTATCAGCAAAGCAGAGCATATTTGGCATTTGAATTTGCCAATCATGAAATATGAAACCTATTGGTATAGGTATCCAACAGAACCATGTTTATGCATCCAGAGGACTATGTGATGTGTTTCATCCAAAATGATGGCTTTATCTTGGCCTTCGCGAACCCTAACTTTTAAAACCCAGACTTTAGATTAATTAACAGTTATCATATTTATGTCTTTCTTTAATAGCACTAAACATGAATAACATCATATCAATAAACAAATCTATGTCTTCACGGATCTATTAAGTACTTTTCCTTATTAAATGCATTCAACAAATCATAAATATAGTAAATTCATATATAAAACAATAATATACAGATGCACATATAGTTATTCAAAAAAAGTGTTTTATTATGCTTCAAATCTTCAAATACAACTTCTTCCAACCCTATGCACCCAGTTATAGGGGCCCAGGCACTCAGCTGCAGACTTACCAAGGTCTCTACACACACGTGTAAGAGCCTTCCCCTTTTCCCAAGTACAGAGTAGACAGAATCACACCCAAATTATGCACTATTCTTAGTTAACTCCCTTACAATTGTTCTATGACCTCCTTTTATATTCTTCTTCATTACAATACCATGGTCTTTGAACCATGGGTGCATCTCAAAACAGCTTGGCTGTAACAAAATAAGGGGTTTTTACCTTCCTAAATCCCCTTGGACCCGTATTGACCTACGCTATTCACGCTTCTCTCCTCAAAATGTAGAGACTTTACAATATTTAACAAAACTTAACAAAAATTGACCCAGGTGACCCCATCCCAACAGACCCCCAACACAAAGTTGTGACTTGTCCCAAGGCACTCGACTGGTGTTGCCTCAACCTTTGCTTGTAGGCTGTTGAATTCTATCTTCAATGCTTGAAGATTTGTTGTTCCTTATGGAACAAAATGGTGAACTTATGCAACCAATTCTCTATTGTGTGGACCTTCGACTGTAAGGCCCATGGTTATCTATGTCTGTTGAATAGCTTTTAGCTTGCTCTAAATGGTATATGAAAATTGGATTACCTCATCATCCCAGGGCTCTATCCTTGAGGAAATAATATAGGTCTTTCGACGCAGCTCATCAATTTGGGTCTGGATGAATTTCACTTCTTGAAATCTAGTGAACCTTAGCACAAGTGCTAAGTGTTATAGACATTTTTGGACACTTCAACCCCAATCATAAATTTCCATAAACTGAGGGCTCCTATGTCCCTAAAAGTGTTGCTTCACTGCCCAAAGGAACAAGGTCAGTTGATTACATCATCCCCCAGAAGTTTTCCATTGAAAACTACTCATAAATGGTCAAAACTGGACCATACTAAAAGCTCAGTGCAGAGGGTGCAATGCATATCACCTTCCCAGTGTACAAGGTGTGATGCATACTAATTTTCTCCTTTGTAGGGTGCGATGGTCAGGAATGGACAAATGGCAGGGACAAAAATGTGAGGTGGAAGATCATGGAATCTTCCAGAAGCTTCCCCTCTGACACTTGCCTCTCTATTTTCGACCAGGGATGAGTAAGAGATCATCATTCTCCAAGTGGAAGCAAGAACTATTAGAGAGAGGACACTAATAAAGATCCTAGAAGATGACTCACCTCTCTGTAATTATCTATATATGGATCTCTCATCACAGAGATCCAGAGGCTGGAATTTTGTATCTTATAGAGAAGTGTTGTTGGTTTTCTGGTGTACATTCATAGTGTTGGGTGATCTAAGCTTTGCTTGAGGTGAACAAGGGCTTCCTAGCTGGAGGATGATGCTAGGTCAGAACATATGGTTGTAATCCTCTTGCTACTTTTCATCTTAATAAAGCTATTCTAGTTTTCTTCCATATTCTTATGTACTTGTTTATATATGCATTTATATGGTTAACGCACATATGGTCATGTGTGATTTATGAATATAGATCTTTGTTTCTTCGATAGTAGTATGTTGCTATGATTCCACAGGTTCTCTTTGAAGCTAGGCAGATGAAGAAGAAACAGTTAAGATCTATCAAGAAGGAGAGGAAATCGAGCGCAAGAATAAGGTTGGTCTTCTTGGTTCTCCTCTTGTCTATTTTCATAAAAGAAAACGAAAGTATACTTTACTTGTTTGTTTCTAAGATAGCCACCCATCTTAGTGGGAATAATAACATCCTAGTGGACACTATTCCTGGTAACAAAATGGTGACTCCACTGGGGATCGACTAGATTGTTTGTTAACCTATCTATCCTTGTTTCTTTTATAAACTTACAGACGGAGCCTAAAGTCAAGCTAGCTAGCCTTCAGACTGCATTTGTTATACAAATGCAAAGTAGATCAATGCTACTTCAGTCTATCTCTAGGTTTTTTTTATGAATTAAACAATAGATCTGCAAGCAATCTAATTGCCCTAAGTGGTGGCTCTAGTAACCTCTTTAGATCACCCCTGTGTTTTACATACACTGAACATTACTTACTTGGCCTAAAAACCTGAACTGAATTGTAAACTATGAGTGAAAACCTATTTAAAGTCTCACACTGGTACCATTGTACCCTGCCTTCAAGGTAGTCTGTATACATAGCACTTCCCAAGTGCAGTAGGTGCGCTACATACTGGTTTCACTGTGTAACAGGTGCGATGGTCAGGGAGGGTTAACTTTACCCTCAGACTGTGGTTTTTTCTCACTGTTTTCAGTCCTATTTAGGAGTTTTTTTGTTTGTATTCAGTGTATTTCTGTAAAAACCCCCTTCTCTTGCATTATTCCACCTCCTTAGTGCAAAGAACTGTAAGTGTTTTTTATGTATTGTGTGTCATTTTCAGTTCTCTTTTGTAAAAAGTAGCATAGTCGAACTATAATTTCTGGATTTGAAAGTGTCGTAGCTGTCATTTTCAGTTTTAGAAGACAATCCCATTGTTTTTCATAGTCGATTATATAGTTACTATTGCATATGATTTGAATTAGTAGTTTTTAAAGTGTCGAAAAGCAATTTTCGTTTCAAAATCGCAAAGTGTCTCTCCTACCTTCACTTCATTTTGAAAAAGAATTTTGTTGAGTACTATCGCTTCAGAAGTAATTCAGATTTGCACATAGCTTTCTTATCATCATTCATACATTAAGAAGGCTGAAAAAAATACATGCATGTGCATTTGCATTTCGACAGCTTGGTTTGATTTAGGACTGTGCATTTAGCGTGTGCTCTGTGCTCTGTGAAGAAAAGATTCTTGACTTTTTTTCCTAAGTAGCTAGGATTTTCATTGTTGAAAGAAGATTAAACGTTTGTTTATCATCTTAGACTACATTTTAGGAGTTATATACACACCACACGGTGAACCTGAAAGGAAAATTGTTAAGCAAGATCAACTTAAAATAAATTTAATGAATCTAACAATGCTTTAGAACTTAACGCACAACATCTAGAGGTCTAGGCTAGAGATGTATTCCGACGCCGTAAAGCCTCGTAACTGTTGTTTTCAGTGTTGGTTGGGTGATTCCTTCACTCTGAGACGACAAGTGCTAGTACGAACTTGTGCTCCCACGTACCATCGAGTATATATTGGGAGACAATAATAGGCTGCATCCTTTATCCTTAGGATGTCGTGTCTACCGCCCTATCGATCACAATGCACTGAACATAGCATTTGGGAAGATTGACTTCCATACCATAAAAAATATTCTGCAGTTTTGCGATAGGTTTGGTAATCCTCTCTACCTAGATCTCGAGAGAAGTCCATTTTGCTCCTTTTCAGACTCCTTAAAGGAAAAGGTCCTCTGAGCACTTGTCACTTCAGGCTCAATAAAAATCGAAGGTGACTAGAGTCATCTTTTGTTTTTTCTCGACTCTTTAAAATTGAAAAAACAAGTTGTGTAAAAGCGTCTAAAATTCATTTAATTTGAAAAACATTTTTCCCTTTTTATTTTCAATTGATCAAGTCATCTGAAATCGTGGAAGAAAGTCAATCAAAACCCCGTCGTTCGCGAAGACTTACGAGTCAACCGTCTTTGACTCTGGAAGCGAAACCATTCTAGACGAAGCGAACTCGTTTAGTCAGATCAAAGTCCCCTAGGTTGGTTGGAGCAAGCACTCTGATATCCTCAGAGGCTCCGGTTACTCTGAACATTTCTGGTATCCCTGCCTCTACAGGAGAAATTCTACAACAGAAAAACGACATTACAACTAATCCTAGTGTGACGGTTAACAATTATATTCCTGAACCGGCTCCATCTACAGCTAATTCGGAAGGTGTTACTCCCCAACTGTCTGCGGTTGTAGAACTTACATCTTCATTGGCACCATAAATATTTTATGGACCTGACAGTCTGCCTCTTCCTCGTGGATTGATTGTCATGGAAGAGATTGTGGAAGATCCTCCATCTACCACTCTAACGCAACTTGGAGCTGGGATTGCCCTGTATCCTTCTTCATCAGAAAATATTCACCTACCCTTGGAAGTTCCTGAAGAATCGCTGAGGAATCTTTTGGATAGGCTTAATATGTCTGAACAACCGTCAACATCAAGGAATATGTCAACTGACACATCAACAACAGAAGCTCCTTCTGCTATTCCGACAATTTTCGCCGGCATGCCATCTGTCCCAACCAGCTTTCAATCGCTGGATGGAGTCCATCCAGGGGCTATTTTGACAGTATGGACTGTTCCCGTTTGTTCGTCTGGAATTATATCTGGAATCTCTGACGTTGAGTCTCAACAAATTGATCCATCACAAGGTCAATTTAGGCAAACTAGTCCCCAAAGGCAAATCATTCCTTTGAGTACTAGATTACCATCGTATGGAGGGTTGTACACCCTTTCATTGTCTTCCTCAGAAGGACAACCATGCGTGAGTTCACAACAAAATTTTGGTTATGCTGGAATCACAACTAGTGGTTGGGTGCCAATCCTGTCTCAACAATGAAGAGTTGTATGCTCAATACAACAAAGTTTACCTATGACAAACATCCCCACTATGTCAGCTATTGTGGCAGTATTGCAAGTACAAGCGTCACCAATTGTATGCCAACCTCAAGTTCCGTAGGTTGCAATACAACAATCTCTTGTACCTCCGACACAACCACAGTCACCAACTAGTGGAATGGCACAGGTTCAAACGAGGAACACCAATCCCCATCTTGGTCAAACAGTCAGTACTAGACAACAATCCATGGCTTCACAACCATCGTTGGTGCAATACCAACAACCGCAATTCTAGTAGGCTTACCAAGGATATGAGCAACAAGTCTTTGCAAGTAATGGGCAGCCGTATCAACCATATCATAATGGTCATGCCCATCAACCTTACTAAAGTTACCAACATCAAATGCATTATGTTGGTATGCAAAGGCCGACTGCTCAAACAATTATGTCTTATCTTGGGTATGCTAAACCAAGCTTGAATCAACAGTTGCCTTTCGTGGTGACTTTAAAGTTACCAGATCTAAGCCGACTAACGAACGATCCAATCGCCTACACCCCTTGGTGGCCGACAATTCAGCATAAACTTCTGTCGGATATTCCTATATTTAATGGAAATTCGGGCGAAGACCCACCGAATCATGTGATGACTTTTAATCTATGGTGTTCACCAAACAGTCTCAATGATGATTCGATTCGGCTTCTCCTCTTTCAGTGCACGTTAACTGGTCCGGTAGCAAAGTGGTATATCGAAATTCCTAGAGCTTCGTTTGATAATTTCAGTACCCTAGCCACAACATTTTTAACCCATTTTCAGTTACCTATAAGGTACGAAACAGGAACTGAGCTAATTACCAATTTCAAACAAATGACAGCCACTCACATATCTGATCATATTCATGACTGGCGACGTTTTCGTAGAATGGTAAAAACATATGTTCCTGATCATCTATTGGCTGAATGGTTTATTAAGTCGCTGTTACCTTCTATTACAGAAGATGTGGGAAAGGGTGGGGTCGTCACTGAAGAGAATGTTATTTCTCATGCACAATATCTAGACTTGATCTATACTCAATCTGGCATGCTCTAAGCTAAAATCTCTAATGCTCCTAGACCAGAATTTTCCATTCCTCCGCCTCCTAAATCAAACAAAGACTCTCATACCGGCGATGGTGTGATAGGTACGACAAGCACTAAAACCACAAAGGCTACATTGAAAAAGGCCCGCACGCTTTTGAGTCAAAATGCAAATGAGGAACTTTTAGCCTCAGAACTAAATGCCATGTCGAAAGACAAAGGCAAAGAACCCAAGCAACTAGGAGGCAAGAAGAAAAAACAAGGGAAGAAGAAAAACCAGGAGGACTCATCTCCTAGAAAATCTTCTGCAAGCCCTTCTGGGAATGGGAAACTAAAAACTCCATGTCATATATGTGACAAGTATCACTGGACAAGAGACTGTCCATATAAAGAAGAACTTAGAAAATCTTTCAAAAGTTCGAATACTTCGGCTGTATTGACAGATCCGTTTCCAAACCAAGGAACAAATCTGGCTGCTAGCGAAAATGCTTCCCTGGCCCAAGTGCTAATGTTGTCAGTTTCAAAGCAACTGAATGATGCTCTGATAACGACAAGGAGTAAAGATTACGGGAATCCACAGATGTTTAACAACAAGGATAATGATCAACCTAGTAGTTCAACAACAACTTCAACGGAGGTCGTGCCACCCATCATTCCTGAATTAACAATAAAACCGCCAAAGGGAGTAGTACACAAATCAACGTTTAATCCTCATGCCCGAGCAACACAACACTATAATATAGTGGAGGATTTATCTCAATCACCATCCGCAATGTCGACTCTTGGGGTATTGCAAAATTGCCCATCCCAAAACTAGGCTTTATTATCAGCAATAGGTGGGATTGACCCAACGAATTCCAATCTTGTATCTTTTAATCACAAAGGATACGACCCTCAGTTACAAGCTCAAATAGCTTTCCTCATTCAAGTGAAAGCCCTCAACAAAATTGTTCATAGAACAATTATTAATGATGGGGCATCCACATGTATCATGTCGATGAGTTGCTAGAAAAATCTAGGGTCTCCATCCTTGTCGCAATCATCAACGACATTGAAAGCATTTGATGGACGAACGTACACCCCGTATGCGATACTAAGTAACTTGCAAGCCGAACTGGGGGGCAAAACAATAGAAATCGATGTTGAAGTCATCGACAAAAATCTCGATTACAACATCCTACTAAAAAGACCCTGGATATATGCCATGGCAACCGTTGTGTCGACCTACTTTAGGAAAATTGCATTTCCTTCCCAAGAAGGAATTAGAATCATCGACCAACAAACTTTTCTCCCCAACAGTTTGCAAGTTACTGGAAGCATTCTGATGATCCATGGAAGCCCTAGCATGCTTCATAATATCAGAGTAGGCCTACCAAAATACCCTACGTTAATGGGAACTTTTACCCTACTGCCTCCTACGAATTTGGCGGAAGTGGCTAATGTAGGAACCTGCAATATGATATCTTCCATTCAAAAGAAGTCAGAAAACGATGTTAAAATGGATCATTCGCAAGTTTTGCCTCTAACCCCACTGGAAATATTATAGCAATCAATGTTTTCAGCATGGGAGGCAAACCTGCATCAACGCTCATCGAGCATTTGGATAGATAGGTCTAAGGAATATGGCACCCCTTCAGATCCTTCGTTGCAAGTACACTCTACAGACGAAGGAATCATTCAATCAATGAAGATTGATGGGGTACCATGGGAAGAATACCACCATCGTTCCCATCTTCTGAATTGGAAAGAAGATAATTCTAGCGACCTACACCATCCTTCAGTATTTGACTTTCTGACAAACACTGTAAATACGGTGGGTTCTTATAGAAACCTATCCAATATCGAAGAGACTACTGCCATAAATATCTCAACCAAAACAGATGTTGTAGAGAATATTCATTTTGGAAAATCTTGTTCTTCTTCAGAATTGGAAATATGTAGCACTTTCTTTCGCGAGTTTATAGATGTCTTTTCTTAGTCATATGATGAAATGCCAGGTACCGACTCGAGCATAGTTGAACACGAAATTAAGATGTATCCAGATGTCAAACCGGTATGACAGCAGCTAAGGCAAGTGCACCCCAAGAAAGTCGTTGCCATCAAGGCAGAAGTTGAAAAAATCCTCCATGATGGTTTTATTTACCCCGTTCCTCTAACCGATTGGGTATCGAATATTGTTCCTGTGATGAAAAAACAAGGAACGATTAGAGTGTGCGTCGATTACAGGGATGTAAATCAAGCTGTCCAAAAGACAACTACCCTACACCCTTTATCGACCAGATAATTGATGAATGCGCCGGATGCAAAATCTTTTCATTTATGGATGGATTTTCCAGGTATAATCAAATAAATATCTGCTCACAGGACCAGTCAAAGACTGCATTCATTTGTCCATGGGGCACATTCGCATATCCCAAGCTACCCTGCAGGGGCACCATTTCAGAGAGCAATGAACTATGCTTTCCATGACATCAAAAACATCGTTCAAACTTATCTTGATGATCTCCTAGCTCATTCGTGAAAGCGGACCGATCATCCACGCCATTTGAGAGCGATATTTCTACGTTGCCGACACTACAAAATATGACTCACTCCGCACAAATGTGTGTTTTGTGTATGTTCTAGTCATTTACTTGGCTTCGTAGTCTCAAAGGATGGGATTCATCTTGACCCTTGCAAGGTACAGGAAATCATCGATTTGCATCCACCTTCAAACTTGCTTCAGATTTAGAAACTCCAAGGGAAAGCAAATTTCCTCAGGAGGTTCATTCCAAATTACGCTGAACTAGCTAAAGGTTATACTCGTCTATTGAAAAAGGAAGTACCCCTCGTTTGGGACCAAGTCGCACAAGGCTCCTTTGATGCTTTAAAGAAACCTCTAATACAAGCATCATTAATGTACGCTCCTAATTATCAAAAAGACTTTAACCTATATCTGGCTGCATCAGGTACGACCATAGCAATGGTTTTAGTTCAAGAAGACAATGGAATTGAACATCCTATATATTACTTAAGCCAAAACTTAAATGATACGGAAATGAAATACTCGTATGTTGAAAAGCTCGCCCTCGCAACTATTCAAGTGATTCAGAGATTTCGACACTACGTCCTCTTTAGGAAAACTACCATTTTATCAGATTGCAACCCCATGACTTATATATTGTCGCGATATTTGCTAGGGGGCAAATATTCAAAATGGATAACAATTGTACAAGAGTTTGATTTGGAATTCAAAAAATCCAAATCAGAGAAAGCCCTGGTATTCACGGAGTTACTATGCGATCTCCAATCATCGTCCAACGATGCAACATCCAAGGAAGCAATCGTGGATGAAATTTTTTTTATGATATCTTCAAGCGATTTATGGTATGGAGATATAATCATTTATCTCCAGACACAAACATATAGATCTAATACCTCATGCTCCGAACAACGACGTATTCGATACCAAGCAAAAGACCACGTGATCGTTGGTGATACTCTTTACCGTCGTGGTATTGATACAGTTCTGCGGAGGTGCCTCACCCAAGAGGAGGCTGAAAAAGTCCTGAATGACTATCATTCAGGCGCATGTGGGGGGCATCAATCTGGTTACGCTACGACACAAAAAATTTTGCGAGCAGGATACTTCTAGCGAACAATGTTCAAAGATTGCATAATTGCAGTTAGAAGTTTCCATGCTTGCCAAATTTTCGATAGCAAAACCAGAAAACCACCCACACTGCTGCAGCCAATAGTAGATGTTGGGCCATTCACCAAATGGGGCATAGATTTCATGACATGTAACCCCACCTCGGTCGGGGGGCATGGGTACATCATAGTCGCGGTAGACTATTTTACCAAATGGGTCGAGGCGATGCCTACAGTAAACAATAGCAGCGAAACGACTGCCCTTTTCTTTTTTAATCACGTGGTCTCTAGATTCGTCGTTCCACAGGCCATAATCACAGATCATGGATTGCATTTTCGCCATCACATGATGGTTGAGTTGGCTGCCAAACTAGGACTGTCCCATGACAGCTCTACTCTGTACATGCGCAAGGTAACGAACAAGTTGAGGCAATCAACAAAGTCCTAAAGCGCATGTTGCAAAGGATGATCGGAGTCCACAAACGGGATTGGCACCTAATCCTATACTCGGCCTTATGGGCATACCAGACATCGATAAGGAATGCAACCGGATTCACACCTTTTCAATTGGTGTATGGTTTGGAAGCAATCTTACTGGTTCAATGTGAAATCTCTTCCCTCAAACTC
Organism: Pinus taeda; assembly: GCA_000404065.3. Lineage (NCBI taxonomy): Eukaryota > Viridiplantae > Streptophyta > Pinopsida > Pinales > Pinaceae > Pinus > Pinus taeda. Next base: position 167,509 of record APFE030596854.1, read on the forward strand.
GCAGTCGACCTTCTCCCTGGAACCTCAAAAGAAGAGGCTCATTTCTTGGAACTAATCCATTTGGATGAAACCCATCGTGATGCAGCTTCGACTAATGAAGCTCATAAGAAGTGAGTCAAAGGACAGTTCGACAAGAATGTCAAACCTCGCGTCTTCTTTGAAGGTGACCTGGTCTTACTTTACGACCAGGAATCCGATAAGTTGGGAGCAGGGAAATTCAAATCATTATGGATGGGTTCCTATATTGTTAAATGAGTATTAGCAAAATGAGCCTACGAGTTGATGGACTATGATGGGATTCCATTGGCGCAACCTCGCAACGGGTTGTACCTCAAGCGTTACTATGCTTGATTTCGCATAGTAATCCTCATGCTTTTGTTAAATTTTTGTTTTCGCCAAGAGAATTTAGTTTGGTTAAATAATCCACTTTATGCATTCATTGCAGATGTCAAACCTACTGGAATCATTCGTTGGGTATGCCGACGGAACAAGTCGTAGTTTGTAGAACCTATCTTCTGCGGCATGGGCCATTTTCAATCCTAGCGGCGAGTTAGTAAGTTTCAGAGGAGTGTGTATTGGTCGGTCTACAAACAATATCACTGAGTATAATGCATTGATAGAACTCCTTTCTGATTCCATCACACATGGCATATGCCGACTTGTCGTCAGGCTAGACTCACAGCTCGTCATTCTACAACTCACTGACATCAATTCTTTACGAAATCCAGCTATCTACCGCATGTTCCTAAGGGTCAAAATTTTGGAAAGACAGTTCGATTTCATCGAATATCAACATATTTCCAGAAGTTTAAACACATTAACGGACTCATTGGCAAATTATGTGTTATATAGACATTTGCGACATTTATAAAAAGAAGCATCACATCAATATATGCAACAGGATCATGTAACTTAACCATAATAAAGCTCCGAAAATAAAAAATATATTTCATAACTATTCATAGTCTGTACATAATGTTTTGTAACCAAGAAAAAATCGGTCAAATGACCCAAAACTCAAAATGCTAGGGGGCACCCTAGTCTAATGATGCTGGTGATAACAAGTCACCGCTTGTGCAATCATGTGTAAAATCCTAGTCCATCGACTTGGAACTCCAGTAGTATGTCGCTGCCACCGCAGAGGCAGCTCGTTGGTCCTCACATCCGGGATATCAAGGGTAAGACCCTCGATCTGGTCCTGTAGTGCTGAAAGAGTCTTGACCACATCAAGGGTGTGAAGGATAGCCCTCCCAACAGCCTCTCCTGCTGGAGCGGCCGCTGGGTCTCTGCTGTGTACTGCCAGTCTAACTGGTCCAACATCTGCATGAGCACATGAGTTTTGATTAGTCTTGATCATAAGAATACAAGAACATTACAAAAAACGATGAACAGAGATATGGTCAGAAGAATCACCCATGGCACCCCACTGCTCGCCAGCCGGCAACACCAAATTCGGGTCACCTCAAAAGTCCATACCAGCATATGGGAACCTGGCATAAACCATCTCCTGACGATCGAACCACTCAAATAAGGTCTCAGAAAAAGAAATCTGGGGCTGGCTAGCGTGTCGAGACATGAGGTCAACCCATCTCTGCATCCATGGTTCAGTCGGTGGTGGTAGGCCAAGTGAAATGTATTGCGGCTGCATCAGTGGGATTCTCTCCAAGGTAAAAGCGGCCAAAATAGAACCATAACCAAAGTTCTTGGATCTACCGCTTTTCACCTTGGTCAATTTTTCTTTCATCACAGAGATTACTACATCACACTAATTAAACACCTTCGGTTCAAGGCATTCCAAAGCATACTGCATGTAAGACCTGTTGGCTATGTGGAGAGCAAAACTACCAGCCAGTCTACCAAAAGTGAACAGAATGATCCACAAGGGCCGGTCAGTGACATCTCGGATATTGATCTTGCCATATGTACTCGGCTAAGATCCCTCTCTGCAATGCCGACGAATGTATTCCCTCACAGACTCACCCCCACGAGTGGAGCCTGATAATGAGAGAGGGGCACCATGCCTCGATAAACCAATAAGAAAATAGATGTCCACGACTATCAAGGGGATCGATTTGTCCCTAATCTAGAATACCTGGTTGATAGGATCCCAGGCATTGAGGAAATATTGCAACAAATTGATTTGTTGCCTCATGCTAGAGATACGGAAAAACTTCAACAAGCCACAGTTCCGCAATGCAGCTACTTTGCCCGGATCATGTAAAGCAACAGCGTCCTCTTCTTCATGCTCACATTCTCGCCATGTAAAGACCATTTTTCTCCGATGAATCCCTAAAAAACAAACAAGAGAAGAGTCAGGATCTTCATTTGTTAAAAAACAGGCAAAAATCCATGAGGAAACTGTGCAAAAACTTTACTCCCTGCGCCCATCACACCCCAGTAAGTGTAGTGGGAGTGATGCATACTGACTAGTTAGTGGGAAGATCAGTATGCATCGCACCTTTTGATTAAGGAAGGGTGCAATGATCCCAGGGCGAGTTATTCAAAACCTAGAGTCTCAGTGGAACAAGGAAACAAGCTCAGAATCCAAAATGAAAGCCATGCAATTGAAGAGCACAAGTTCATCTCCTACCTGGTCTGAACGGCGTCGAGAATCATCCACATAATCTCTTGAAATCCGCTGGTGAAAATCAGGGGGAAAAGCACCTCCAGAGCTCCAACAAACCAAATTCAAATGAAATGGTAAAATGAGAGGTAAAAGTCACTTTTAATTTACCATGCACGTAATTCAAGTAAAATACTAGTGTTCTTAACTCATTTATCAGGCATATGTTTTCACTTCTAATTGGTTTGATGAAGAAAATGAACAAGTAGTACAATCTTTGAAAGAACAAAATGCTAATGGTGAATCAAAGACTCAATGACCATCATCGCGAGCAATTTTACCGCATGGTTCAAGCTCGTTAGAAAATAAACCCTCCATGAGCAGTTTTAGCACATAGTTCAAGCTCATTAAAAAATAAACATAAGTCATGAGCAAAGGTTTCCCCCAGTGTTTAAGCTCATTAAAAAATGAACTGGTAAATAACCATTGTGAATGACTTATCGCCAGGTTTTGAGCCTTGGTCATGTTCTCACCATCACCTCCACTCTATTTTCAGCAGATCATTCACCCCAATATGTTTGTTCACCCCTTCAAGGAACATATACAAATAGTGATTCTATTAGCCATCCTTGTGACACTGCCATGATTGGAAAATTCCAAATCTTACCTGGAATCCGCTACTACCCGGAACCATCACTCGTTCCTCGAAAATGAGTCTTCTTTAAGCTCTTTTCACTTGACTCGTAAAATATGAAAAGATTGTTGAGCGATTGGCCTCTCCAACTTGTTAAAGTAATCAGAAGTGCTATCCCTCCTCTAGATTTTAATCTTTTTGGACCTGAGGGATTATTACAAAAAAAGATTGAACGCTTGTCTTGTTCGGCTCGTTAAAACTATCGAAAATTCATCCCTTTTGTATTATTTTATGCTTTTTCGGACTTAAAGGGTTATATGATGAAAAAGAATCATTGGATTCTCCTTTCTGTTCCTTTCAGACTCTCTAAAATTGAAAGGGACCGAGTTATATTTGTCGTTAAACTCGTTAAAACTGAATAGTGACAAACTTGTCCAAATGGACGAGAACAAGTCTCACTATCGTTAGGCTCGCTAAAATATAGTGACAAGTTTGCCCGAAGGGCAGATTATAGAACAAGCATATGTTATCCTCCTCAAGCTTGACAAAAATAAAGAGGTACTGGTCAGCAATGACTGGGAAAAATTGGGAAGAAAACTTGAAGAAACTTTATTGGTAGCAAGTCGCTCTTGAACATGACACTTTCCTTCTACATCCATGTCAGGTTGGGTTGTTCTGTTCACTGGTCATCACCATTGGTCCATCACACCATCCATCTTTGGGATTAACGCTACCAATCCATCATCAGTGTCATCGATATGTTCAAGAGAAGTCATTCAGACAATTCACCTGTGTCTCACCCACTGCAATACATTCATGCTCCATTTCTTCATGACTGCCACCCTGAACCCTGTATCATCATATTGTTTTCACCTCCAAAATCATTTGCTTCATTCTGTGTCATTGATGTGGGATTCATTAAGGCCCTCCTGTGACGGGTCACTTCTTGTCGACATCGGCTCATTATCCAAGAAGTTGACTTATGAACAACCCTTTCAATAGTTTGAAGCTTGCATGCCTCAATGGCAAGTTTCTCACTTTTGGCGATAGGTTTAAATCAATGGCCTTCGACCGAGAGATTTTACGTGGTGTTTGACACCAAGTCCTTTTTCACACCACGTGAATTGTACTCCAGTACCTTGAGGGTCATTTTCATTATTGGTGATTCATCTCGCACATGTTAACAGCTTACATCATTGGCTGGTAATCAGGCGATGTCTTTCCATGTTCGACTCTAGAGCATTTTTCACATGGATCGACTTGTACTCCGAGTGAAGATTGAACGAGTTTTGAAGACCCCGGATCTGGTTTCATCCATCCGGGCTGTGATATATTCAGGAATATAAATCCATCAAGTGTACATCATTGCTGAACAGATGATCATCCAAATCAAAGGATGATGAGTCCATATCGGTTAGTCTGTCACACAGATGATTGTCTGTCCTATGTACATGAAAATGAATTTATAAAGGTGAGCATGGGAATGCTCACCTCAGCTATATCATGAAAAAATGTTTTCAAAATAATGTATTGTATTGTATCTTATTACAGGTCGCCTCCCAGCTCGGAAAAACTTCGGATCCTCATAGTAAAGCATTTCACCCGATATCAGAAAGATTAACGACCTCATGCTTTAGGGGAAAACTGTTATAGACATTTTTGGGCACTTCAACCCCAATCATAAATGTCCATAAATTGAGGGCTCCTAAGTCCCTAAAAGTTTTTCTTCACTGCCTAAAGGAACAAGGTCAGCTGATTACATCATCTCCCAGAAGTTCTCCACTGCAAACTGCTCATAAATGGTCAAAAATGGACCATACTGAAAGCTCACTGTAGAGGGTGCGATGCATATCACCTTCCGAGTGTACAAGGTGCGATGCATACTGAATTGCTCCTCTGTAGGGTGCGATGATCAGGAATGGACAAATGGAAGGGACAAAAATGCGAGGTGGAAGATCATGGAATCTTCCAGAAACTTCCCCTCTGAAACTTGCCTCTCTGTTTTCGACCAGGGATGAGTAAGAGATCATCATTCTCCAAGTGGAAGTAGGAACTATCAGAGAGAGGACACTAATCAAGATCCCAGAAGATGACTCACCTCTCTGTAATCATCTATATATGGATCTCTCTTCACAGAGATCTAGAGGCTGGAATTTTGTATCTTATAGAGAAGTGCTGTTGGTCTTCTGGTGTACATTTATAGTGTTGGGTGATCTAAGCTTTGCTTGAGGTGAAGAAGGGCTTCCTAGCTGGAGGATGATGCTGGGTCAGAACATATGGTTGTAATCCTCTTACTACTTTTCATCTTAATAAAGCTACTCTTGTTTTCTTCCATATTCTTGTGTACTTGTTTATATATATGCATTTATATGGTTAACACACTTCTGGTCCTGTGTTATTTATGAATATAGATCTTTGTTTCTTCGATAGTATTATGTTGTTGTGATTCGATAGGTTCCTTTTGAAGCTGGGCAGACGAAGAATAAGTGGCGAAGATCTATCAAGAAGGAGAGTAAATCGAGTGCAAGACTAAGGTTGGTCTTCTTGGTTCTCCTATTGTCTATTTTCATAAAAGAAAACAATAGTAGACTTTACTTGTTTTTTTCTAAGATAGCCACCCATCTTAGTGGGAATAGCAGCATCTGAGTGGACACTATTCCCGGTAAAAAAATGGCGACTCCACTGGGGAGCGACTAGATTGTTTGTTAGCCTATCTATCCTTGTTTCTTTTCTAAACTTACAGATGGAGCCTGAAGTCAAGCTAGCTAGCCTTCGAACTGCATTTGTTATACAAATGCAAAGTATATCAATGTTTCTTCAGTCTATCTCCGGGTTTTGTTTATGAATTAAACAATAGATCTGCAAGCAATCTAATTACCCTAAGTGGTGGCTCTAGTAACCTCTTTAGATCACCCCTGTGTTTTACATACACTGAACATTACTTACTCGACCTAAACACCTGAACTGAATTGTAAACTGTGAGTGAAAACATGTTTAAAGTCTCGCACTGCTACCATCGCACCCTGCCTTCAAGGCAGTCTGTATGCATCGCACTTCCCGAGTTAACTTTACCCTCAGACTGTGGTTTTTTCTCACTATTTTCAATCCTATTCAGGAGTTTTGCTCTCTGTAGTCAGTGTACTTCTGTGAAAACCCCCTTCTCTTGCATTATTCCACCTCCTTAGTGCAAAGGACTGCAAGTGTTTTTTATGTATTGTGTGTCATTTTCAGTTCTCTTTTGCAAAAAAGTAGCATAGTCGAACTGTCGTCTCTAGATATGAAAGTGTCGTAGCTGTCGTTTTCAGTTTTGGAAAACAATCCCATTGTTCTTGATAGTCGATTATACAGTTACTATTGCATAGGATTTGAGTTAATAGTTTTAAAGTGTCAAAAAGCAATTTTCATTTCAAAATCGCAAAGTGTCTCTCTTGCTTTCACTTCATTTTGAAAAAGAATTTTGTTGAGTATTGTCACTTTAGAAGTAATTCAGATTTTCACATAGCTTTCTTAACATCATTCATACATTAAGAAGGCTTAAAACAAATACATGCATGTGCATTTGCATTTCGACAGCTTGGTTTGATTTAGGACTGTGCATTTAGCGTGTGCTCTATGCTCTGCGAAGAAAAGATTCCTAACTTTCTTTCCTTAGTAGCTAGTATTTTCATTGCTGAAAGAAGATTAAACGTTTATTTATCATCTTAGACTGCATTTTAGGAATTATATACACATCACGCGGTGAACCTAAAAGGCAAATTGTTAAGCAAGATCAACTTAAAATAAATTCAATGAATCTAACAACGCTTTGGAACTTAACGCACAACATCTAGAGGTCTAGGCTATAGACGTATTTTGACGTCGTAAAACCTGGTAACTGTTGTTTTCGGTGATTGGTTGGGTGATTCCTCCACACTGAGATGGCATGTGCTAGTACGGACTTGTGCTCCCACGTACCGTCGAGTATATATTGGGAGACCACAATAGGCTACATCCTTTATCCTTAGGAAGCCATGTCTGCCGCCCTATTGATCACAATGCACTGAACACAGCATTCAGGAAGATTGACTGCAGTACCGTAAAAGGTATTCTGCAGTTTTGCGATTGGTTTGGTAATCCTCTCTGCCTAGATCTCCAAAGAAGTCCATTTTGCTCCTTTTCAGACCCCTTAAAGGAAAAGGTCCTCTAAGCACTTGTCACTTCAGGCTCAATAAAAATCGAAGGTGACTAGAGTCATCTTTTGTTTTTTCTCGACTCTT
>APFE030596854.1:174971-195122 GCA_000404065.3 Pinus taeda
TATGGTTAACACACATCTGGTCCTGTGTTATTTATGAATATAGATATTTGTTTCTTCGATAGTAGTATGTTGTTGTGATTCCACAGGTTCTCTTTGAAGCTGGGCAAACGAAGAAGAAGCGGCAAAGCTCTATCAATAAGGAGAGGAAATCGAGCGCAAGACTAAGGTTGGTCTTCTTGGTTCTCCTCTTGTCTATTTTCATAAAAGAAAATGAATGTAGACTTTACTTGTTTGTTTCTAAGATAGCCACCCATCTTAGTGGGAATAGCAGCATCCGAGTGGACACTATTCCTGGTAACACTAAGGTCCATGTTGTCACCTTGATCTCATCAAACTACAATTTCTTTTCGCGTATGTAAGCTTCGATCATCTACAAGTGTGGATCCTCCTGCAGCTAGGTCCACATCTCCATTATATTCTCAAACAATTGGCTGCAACTTCTAGAGTGGTCATGTCTTCTTTAATAGGAGCCTCGCACTACTCTCTAACTTCTGGAGGAGTGGTTGACTGCAGCTTTAGTTGAAGCTCTTAAATCTAAAACTACAGCTCAAACCGTACCTTCCCAATTTCTTCCTTGTATTCCTTCATCGCAGCAACTAACTTGTCAATTTTATTTGTTAGGGCCACCTCTGATAGAATTTGGATCTCAAGGAGCTCGCTGCATACATGGGTAAGGATTGCCTCTAGTTGCTAATTGTGCTACATCACCTCATCGCAAGCCTACAAGGCTTGTGCTTTTTCTACAAAAATATTTTCATTGTTAGTTTTTACCTCGTCGATAATTGACAATCCTCATTTCCCCCCAAATGCAAAGCACATCTGAAACTCCTTGTTGCAGCTCATGTAAGGTCTGGATAAGCATCACTGCAAGGTTGACACTTAGATTTCTCCATCACTTTTCATTCTCCTAGTCTTCGGTTGTCTCAAACAAGAGAGAGCCCCCTAGTAGTTGCACTACTTAGTGCTTGGATGTGATTTCTGCAATGGTACTAAATTTTGGCACACTTGCTTTATCCACGCTCACCTGGATCACTCCTTTCTGGACCTGTAATTCTTTTGCGCCCTATTTCAATTTTTCCAATAGCTACTTATATTGGTTCTCGATGTGCCCCCCATATATCTTTTGTCACAAAGCTGACAACATCACTGATTTCATAAGGATCCCCCTTCGTGAGGGCCAACAGTTCAGTACCCGCAATTTTGTCATATTTTTTCTCCTTGCATGGTCCCATCGAACTACACTTTTTCCTTTTCTTGATCCTATAGGGGGGAATCTAAGTCCTTTGATCTATGATAGGGATCTGCGCCCCCTTCCTCCTCATCTGTAGTTTCAACCTAAACATTGGTGTGCTTTGCCTCTGGTTCCTTGAGGTCAATGGTGACCTGCGAGGTTGCTACTTATGCAACATTTTTCTTCTATGCTTCCTTTTATCTTGTAGAATCCTTTTCCTTCTCCCCTTTTTTTTCCTTTGTAGAAGCCTTTTGTGGTTCTTTCTCTTTGGCTTTCTTAGTCACTGTTGCAACTGTTGTTTTCCCCATATCTCCTTATGTGACCTTACTTGTTCCTACAGCTTCGCTAGATGGGGTGAGCCAATCACTCAGCGATTTGCTGATGATGCCCATAATGTCATCCTCCACGACTAAATATGGAAAAATTTTCCATGTTCCTATGACATCCTTCTTCGCACATATGGATAGATTGTGAAAATCTCCTTTTGAGATATGAGATATTTGTGTACTGTGCATGTAGACTAGGTGACAATCATGGTTGTTGGTTGATCACCATTTGCAACTTTGACGCGCACAAGATGGAGAACATCTTCATTTCAATGATGCAATCGAGGTCCTTTGCTTCCCACAATGAGGTGAATTTCACAACCTCGTACGAGTCTCGATTCGGCATTCGGAACTAGTTATCCTTAATCATCCTCCAAACTACCAATGCGATTAATAGCGGTAGCCACACATATTGGAATGCCTTCCCATCCTCCTGGGATTCACGGAAATCCTCTAGGAACTCATGCCAAAGATACCTTTCCCAATTCAATTGGATCTCTTGGCTGCATTGTGTATCTAAAGATACCACTGGTGCTAGCATGACACTTCCACATTACTTTTCCTGCCAAAACCTTTGCAACAAACTACACATCTCCATATGTGACAGAGATAATAGTGTAGCGTTGTGAATTTTTCACCAACCCAAATTCATTCTTGATCTGATCTGTGAGGTTATTCTCCTGAAATGTCCCCACAAAATGGTCCATGGGGTTTGCATGTTTATAAGGTAACAATGTTTTTATGTTGACCACCATCTCATCAATTGGAATTTCCCCTTCTAGCCAGAGGTACCCATCATGAACTAGCACCAACAATTGATGCACACAGATGGTGTTAATTATACTATGACTAAAATGTGGAACATATAGCATGTTCAACAACCCTGCACACTCAATCGCAACCAGTCACTTCATTGGATCATGCCTTGTGACTCCTGCCTCCTCGTAGTAGACCGTTTTCAAGTATTTACTGGGTTCTAATTGTAGAAACTTCGCATGGTCACCCAAATCCCAATGATCCATTTTCAGGAATGGTACCTAGCCCAACAAGTCACCCTCAACAAGTACTTCCTCTAACAACAATGACATGCATACCTTGTATTTCATTGAGTCTCGATCCTCAGTAACTTTAGAAGTGGATTTCCTAGGGGGTACATAAGGTACTAGCTAAGTAATTGGCACTGCTTCCTCTACGTGGATATCTTTGACGCCCATATTCAGCTCTTCATTATCCAAATCTATGGGTTCCATCGCATGATTATTCTTATCCATATGACCATTCTTCCTAATCTCAGTTTGGTTTTCCCGCAGTATTGTCGAACTAGCAATTATTGTGGCCTCTTCTTCTTTTTCTCTCCTGTCATGGAGGCAGTAGGTTTATGCCTCAGTGACCTAGGCACTATGGTAAGGATTACTAGTGTTGCAGTCATATTGTCAATTATCTCCCATAATAGTTTCTTTTGTTGCTTGAACAAATCTTCCCCAAACCCAAGCCCTATCTTTGAAAACTCCTTCTCTATGTCTTGCCAATCTCATCTAGACATGCAACAATCGTCTTAGCTTAAAATTAGGTTCAAAATGTCAAGGAAATCTCTTTGGAAGAAAAATGTTTGAATGTTGGGTGGGATAATATATTTATAGCCCTTTTCTAATTCAAATCCATTGATTCCCTCCAAATATCCTTCATTAATGCTCTTTTGGCAGCATATTTCCAAAGATATGCCGCTTAAATGCTTCCCCCTGCTCCCTTTAATGGAAAAATATCCATCCAATCATCTATAGTCCTTTTGAGGGTCACTTTTTGGCAAGGCTACATAGGACCCACCTTGCTAGCTTAACTTGTTCGTCGTAGTTCCCATCTACACCTTTCTCCTAACCATTGTCCAGCCCAATCTCTTTGCCAAACTTTTCTCTTGGAAGTGTAGTCTATATTCCTGCCCTTCTTTACAGTTCCCTAAAGTACTAAGACTGTCCTGCATCCATATAGTCATTGAGTGGGGGTGGGATCACGAATGTACAATTTCAATTGTCTCCCATTAGTTCTTCTTTGAAATAGTTCCCCATTCATCTTTGTGAGTTGCACTGCACCCCCATCCATAATCTCCTTGACAATGTATGGTAACATCCATTGCATCTGAAACTTTCATGGAAACTTAGTAAACTTGCTATCATACATCAGTACTAAATCTCCATTTTGAAAGGTGCGCTACTTAATGTGGGAATCGTGCCACACCTCTTATTAAGCCTTCTGCACCTACTGATGAAAGTTGGCCAAGAAGCAATATTCTTCTAACTCAAGCATTTGTGAAAGGAATTCTTCCATTATATACTGATCTGTCATCTTTGTGACTGCAGAAGTCCTCAAAATGGGCACTATGTACTCCATTGGCATCACCACTTCTTGTCGATAAACCAGTTGAAATGGTGTATGTCTATTCAACCTCTTATAGGTAGTTCTCTAGGCGCAATGCACCTCCCAATCATTCCTACTTTCATTATAGATCTTCCTAAAAGAATTCTCCAAGATCTTACTGAAAGCTTCAACTATTCCACTTACTTGAGGATCGTATAATGTGATTTTTTGATGATACATCCGTAATTATTCAAGAAAAGAAACAATTGCTCCATTCATGAAATGCGAACCTCTCTCTCTCATGAAAATCTTAGGATAGCCAAACCTAGACAAAATGTATTCAAATATAAACTTCACAGTTGTAGCTATGCTACAATCCTTTACGGGTTGTGCCTCAACCCACGTGGTCAATTATTTTATCACCATGATTATGTAGAGTGCTCATTTCTTCCTTCCTAGTGGTGGAATACATCCCACAAAATATATTTCCCATTTGTCGAATGCCTGTAACAAAACTTGTGGGTTTAGAGGCAATTCATCTCTCCATGATGGCTTCCTGATCCTCTCACAGAGATCACATGCCCTACAATGTTCCTTGGAATCTTTGTTCATAAATGACCACCACAACCTAGCTCATAGGATCTTCTACACAATCACTCTTCCAACATAATGTCCTTCACAAAATCCTCCATGTGCTTCAGCGAGGATACTTTGTCTTTCATAATCTGCTACATACCTACGTAGAACTTCATTTGACCCCATTTTATACAAGTGCCCTGCAATTATGGATAAATCCACAACCTGACCAGCAACCTTCTTTTGTTGAATTGTATATCCTTCAAGAGCTGCACATGTAGATAGGAATTGGATTATATCACAAAGTTTTCTTCTACAACATGCAAAACAAAGAATTGCGTGTTAGGAAATCCTTCATCAAGAATTGTGGGTTCTTCGGCATTCTCAGTTCGTGAAAGGTGATCAAGTCCAACATTTAATCCTCATGGATTCACTACTACTTCCAAATCGTACTCCTCAAATAGCAGTAACCACCTACAAATCCCCCCCCCCCCCCCAACACAGGCTTGTTGAGCATGTACTTCAAAGTGGAATTGTCTATATACATTATGAAGTGTCCACCAAACATATAATGCCTAAACTTCTGGAGTGAATATACAATTGCCAACCCTTCACGCTTCATGGAATAATTCTTTTATGCCTTAGATAGTTCTCTACTTGCAAAATGCAATCAGATGGCCAATATCCCCTACGCCTGATTGGGTTAAAGTTGTGCCTAATGCTATGTAGGACACATCCTTATGTACATGGAGTTATTTCTTCCAATCGGGGAACACTAGAATAGGTGTTGTAACCATATTTTTCTTCAGAACATCTAAACTCTTCTGACAATCATCATCCCAACAAAATTTCACATATTTCTTTAGTAATTTCTCTATACGCATAGTGATCTATGTGTATGCCTTAATAAACTTTCTATAGTATCCTATGTGGCCCAATTTTGCACGCAACTATTTTACATTCCTTGGAGCCTCTAAATTGATAATCACTAGAATTTTAGAAGGATCCACCATCAGCCCTTTCTTACAAACAACGTGGCCCAAAATTATCCCATACAGTACACAAAATATACACTTCTTCAGTTTTAGGGAGATATGATACTTCCTATAGGTATCCAACATTAGGCGAAGACTTGAAACATGCTTTTAACTAACCCAAACAATGTCCAATCATTAAAGTATACCTCCAAAAACTTATGAGTAAATTATTTAAAGGCTATGACTACCACACTAGAAAAGATCATGAGGGAATTCTTAAGTCCAAAGGGCATAAGTGCATGTTGAAAAGAGATCCATTCTATTGCGAAGGTAGTCTTACTTCAATCTTCTACCACAATCTTGATTTGGTGATATCTTGAGAATCCATTTGTAAAAGAGTATGGTTCTTGAGCACCAACTTTCTCCAAGACATCATTTGTGAACGACGTAGGGAATGGATCATGTACACATGCATTGTTCAACATCCTCAGATCTACGCATATCAACATTTTATCTTTTGTCTTGTTCTCCTGAACCACCATAGGAATAACCCAGTTTAAGTCCTCTACAAGCTCAATAATTCCTGCTGTGGGCATCCTATGCAATTATTTGCGCACTTTTTCTTTGTATTTAGGATTTAATCATTATGGTAATTGTTTTACCAACTTCGCATCTGGCTTCAGATTGATCTTTGTAACACCCAGACCACTTAATATCCCTTTTAAATCAAAGAACTTTGTTGGAAACAAGTCCTAATATTCCTATAATAACTATGTGACCTTGTCAACTATGTCCTCACTCCAGTAATTGCCTATATTCACGAACTTTGGTTGTGCTTCTGACCCAATGTTCACTTGCTTAGTCTTTAATCATTTGGAAATATCAAGAACATCTACCTTAGGCCCAACAATTTCATGTTGTCCCTCTAACTCAAAGATATCTATATTCTTGGGATATTCCTCACCTTCTTTTGTGATAACAATGTGGCATTCTAGAGCATGGTGTAGTTATGTACTCTAGTTGGGTTGTACCCATGTCACAGGCTCTATGGGTGTTTTGAATGTCACAGTCTTGATCTCCTATAATGCTTCATAAATACACTTGAATCCATCCTCGAAACTAAATGTTAGTGGGAGTCTCTCCTTCAGAACGTCCCACTCCGCAGTTCCATGTCACAGCTCTCTTTCTAAATACCAATCCATTGGAATAATATCCAAAGAGTGGTAGAATATATGTACCCATTCGAGTTGCATTTCCTCTCCCCATGCTTTCATCCAATGAGCCGGATGCTTGCGTGAATAATCCTTCCATGTTTACTTTTTAGTAATGTGGGTATTTTCGTAGCCAAATTGCAACTTCATCATTCTTCAGTACTCCTTCCACTCTGCAAAATTGCTCTTATGTGTAGCCCACCATCTGGAAGACGTAGCTCTTAATGCAATTTCCAATGCCTGGAAATGATGCTCCTTTGGTACATCCCTTTCAAATTTATCAAGAAACAAATTTATATCTTCTAAGCCATTATATTATGGTAAATTGCGTACCTCCATGGATATACACCAGAGTGAGTTAGTAAGTCTGTTGCATCGTAACTTTGATACTTCATGCAATCTATTCTGCCAATGCTCAAGCTCCTCATCTAAATCAGATTTGCAAGAGTTTTATTTTTCCCAAGTAATTCTTCCATCCACCGTAGGATTGATCCAAACCTCATTTCTAATAGTAAGCTTGTAAATCTATTCAATATCATCTTCCTCATAGTAATCTCAAACTGGTTAAGTATACCGCACACCCTCAGCTGGATCCAATGGAACAATGACTCTGAATTCCTTCCTTTCAAACATCCTGTTGCGCTTCTTTAGGTTGATGAGCACATTCATATCAAACTCGTAATCGATTCCAAGAAGTTTCAGGTAGGGACTTGTTTCCTACGCAACAATGACTTCTTCCAACTTCTTTGTTCATGCACTTTGATTTTTTGATGTAGAAGCTCCCGAATCCATAAAGCTCTCCGTCATCTCCATACATTTTTATTTATCCTTATGAAAATTAAATTTAGTCTCTTTGTCAGTAGCTCTGTCCACCCAAGGATTCCCTTCTGTATGTTTCTTGCAACTTTATCCTCCCCGATATCTATACCTCTCTAGGTAACTATATTAACACTAGGGCCATCCTCGTGTGGTTTTGATCTCATCATTTGGATGTGTTGAGTGGACTCGTTCTTATTATCTTTTATTTTTACGATGTGTATAGGAAAATCCTCTATAACATGGTAAAATTGTCAGTAATATTAACAAGAGGTGTGTGTTGAGTTTTGATAATCTCGTGCATAGTGACATGGTTCCCCATAATTGTAACAAATAACCTTTCTGTGACCTCTTCTAGCTCCTCCCCCTCATCCTTGGAATCCTCCACACATTATAGGTGTGCCTTAACCCTGTTAAGGACATGCTTCAGCCTATACTCTATATTTCAAAGTTTTGCCAATGATTAACACATAGCTTCAGTAATTATGCTCTTCATGGCCTAGAGACTTACAAAAGTTGCAGAATAGTTATTGGCTAGTCTACACAAACTTTTGCAACAAATGGCAATTGTTTGATGAGTTTTTTCCCATTATTGGGAAGATAGCGTGCCATGAAACTACGAAATTACTTGATCTATTGGTATTTTCTTGCTTTAGGGGGATAAGAGCTCCCCCATTTAGATAGCTATGATATACCATGCAATGATCCTTGTCATGACCATTTCCCTTACATTTTAAGCACCATACTTCAAAATGGGTCTCATTTTGGACCTCTTTCCCCTTTCTGAGATCTTGTAGCTCCATATGAAGGCTAGCCAACTGTGATTGAATCTGCTGCACTCTGAGATTCATATCCTGAATAGGCAAAGTCTTCAACTTCATACAATGTCTAGTACTTCAGCCTACAATCCAAGCTTCTACTATGACAATGGTAATCTCAAATGGGGTAACAATGAAGCAATATACCAATCCTTATGTTTCTCATCTGAGATCTCTAGATTAGCTTGTTGTAGTAAACATTTCAATCTTTGATCAAAATCGCATGCAGATTCATTCATCTTCTACTTAATTTCTTTGACCTCATTCACAGACTAGGCTTGAGACTTTGCTTTTTTTAATTCATTATTCAGTGCATCATTTGTGTCTTTTAATGACATAGTTGGATGATTTGTACTGTACTTAATATACCAACTCAATGCCCTGTCTTGTAATCTTGTGACAATTTGTGCTTTCTATAGATCGTCATATGTTATCTGCTATTACTTCCACACATCATCTACAAACCAAAATTGATCAAAGTCTTCTATCCCCAGACCCCTAAATATAGGCATCTTCATAGCATTCATCATACTGAATATCGTAGGTGGAGGTGGAGGTGGAGGCGATGGTAGAGGTGGAGTGGATGGATGTGGTATTCGCACAATGCCCTGATCTATTGGTTGCAGCGCACCTCTGGGCGTCTTTGGCCTACTACTTTCTTATTCACTGTCAGATGCTACCAACAAAGGATTATACTCAGCAATTGTATCTAGATCTATTCTAAAATTGTTCCGACTTTGCGTAGCTCCCATCGAGTGTCATCTAAACATCAATTTAGTGGCATAACTTGTTTCTCACACAATAGCATTTTAATCCAAGTTTTTAGAGACTTCAGATACTCACCTCTTTGTCCTTTTAAAAATCATCATTTAGCTTCACTATAACTAGTAGACATATCAATCACGAACTTAGTAATAAATCTACCCAAAATATTATCGATTCAATAATTGACAAACTTCACAACCTTGTTTTCTAATCCCTCTAGGCGCTTCAGTAACTATGGAGTCCACACGATAAGGGTTATCCAACTTCCAGGTAGGTCGACAATCCTCCAATTTATTCAACCGTTTTTATAATTCATATAGAAAAGAGTAGAAGAAAACTTTGTGTTCCTCTGTATACATGTATCTCTACAACCACTTTTCTTTCGACAGGTTCGAGATCCTATTTTCTTGAGTTGCAAACTCATGCAGCTTCCAATCTATGTACTTCTTAATCTCCTTATTAGTCGCTATCGGCTTATGCCACATCGTACATTCATCAGATAGATTCTGGTCATAACAACGGAACCATTTGTTGGCTTGAGTGTGCTTGGACCTAGGTTTGGAGTTAGCTGCACTAACCAACAAATCCCTATACTACTGACCTTTTCAAAAACAACTAGCAAAGTGTAGGATACAGGCTCACCTGAGGTAGTATTGGGGGATGCTAGAACTATGTTTTTGCATCTAGAGGACTATTTGATGTGTTTCTGCCAAACTTAGGGCTTTATCTTAACCTTCGCAAACCCTATCCCCTAAAACCCATACTTTACAGTAATTAACAACTAGAATATTTATGTTCTCCACCGATTATGTTAAGCATGCATAACATCATATAAATAAACAGATATACATATTTGTGAATGTATTAAGTACTTATCCTGATTAAATGCATCCAATAGATCATAAATACAGTAAATTTAGAAATAAAATAGTAATACGCAGATGCATAGATAGTTCTTCAAAATGAGCCTTTTATTATGCTTGATATCTTCAAAAACAGCTTCTTCCAGCTCTGTTCACATAGTTGCAAGGGCATGTACATTCAATTGTGGAATTACTAAGGTCTCCGTGCACACAACTGTAGGAGCCTTCCCCTTTGCCAAAGTACAAAATATATAGAATCTTATCCAAATCATGCACTATCCTTACTTAGCTCCCTTATGATTCTTCTATGACTTCCTTTTATATTCTTCTTCATTACAATACCATGGTTTGCAAACCATGGGTGGGTCTCAAAATAGATTGACTCTAAAAAAAAAGGGTCTTTGAGATTCCTAAAGCTCCTTTGGTTCCTATCAACCTACACTACTTGCAATCTGCTCCTCAAAATGCAGAGACTTTACAATATTTAACAAAACTTAACAAAATTTGACCCAGTGGACCCAATCCTAACATCTACATGCAGAGAAATTAATTCTCAGGTGACTTTCATACTCCTCAAAGAGCCCCATTCTCATTTATCACTCCATGGACCTTGACAGTTCATAAAGGTGATCATTTTTTCTCATTTATCACAATCATTTTTACATGTGAATCATCCAATTGTTTCCTTCATTCTCCTAAATTTGTTTCTTCCATAAATTTTGTCCTCATTTTCATATTACAGAGTCTTCTGTAGGTTTAGCCCCTTTATGATCAGCTCCTGTGACCGTACATTTAATTCCATACCTTCCAACTCATACATCCTTTAACTCCTTGTACTACTGCATTGGAGAAATGTCACGTCGTAGCTTCACAGAGGTGGAACATTACGATATTTCTCAACCTCGATATCCTTGTGTCCTCTAAATATTATCTTATTGAGAATTTATCCTCCATGGAACCTAGAGCTATAACCTGTGACTTAACTTTTAGGAGTTAAGGTGCATTTTACCTGTTGAGGGTAAGTCTTCCTTTTCTAACTACTCTACGCCCTTATTTCTTTTTATTCTCATGACCAAGTCCCAACTCAATATCGAAATCCCCTTCCATCATAATTTTTCTAACATCATCTGCACTGAAGTAACATGATCTTCATCCTTAGATATTTCAACCTATGATATGACGTCATTACTTCACTTGGCAACTTCATAGAGATCACACATGTCACACAGATCTGAAACATTAGGCCACCCAATAACTTTGAATCAGTGTCCCACGTGTCCTATCATACTGCCACGTCATGTTTACATCAAATGACACTACAACTTCTCGGAGCCAATCTTATGTTGCCTTGTGTCATACCAGAGGGGAGAGAAGAGGGCCTATCAAACATTGGTTTTGAAACAAAATTCTTCATTAATATTCTTCGGAATTCCTTGGCACTATTTAGTACTATCAGAACTGTTTGACATCATAACTTCTTAGAATATTTTAGCTAAGAATATATTCTAATGTTTTGGACCTCTAATATTTTAATATTCTGAGTACTTAGTCCTTCCGATATTCCAAGGTTCCAACCTCTGATGTGTTACCTACTCCATTTTTGGTGTGAAAATTCTTGGAAGCTGTACCAAAATTAGTTCACTTAAATCACTAGGTGACAAGTCACCTTAACAACAAGTTGATAGTTGTTGTTATCTTAGATCTGAAATGCAAATAGAAACCCTATAGTAAAAGAAGATATAACCCAAAATAGAAAGAAGCAATATAAAGAATCCAGTATAATAACCAAATTGGAAAGAATTTTTAAATGGACAAATCTTTTATTGATAGCACCTGGTGGAGGAGATCTACGGATTGGTTTGTAACTTCCCCTCCATGGATGGGTCTTTTGATATCCTTGATGCTTCATAAAAATTGATCTTCTCTCTTGATGTGAAAAACCCAAACAAAAGTGAAGAACTCAAAATGGGAGCTCAAGAAAACCGACGATAATGTTAACGATGATTATGATCATGGTCAAGAATGAATGAAAAACCCTCCTTTATATACCAAAGTATGGAGTTAATATTGAAAAGGGAGAATAACAAAATATTATTAACCAAACTCAGATCTGACTTGTTGGAATACTTTATTATATCTATTGGAGAGGGAAAAAGAATTTAAAATGGTTAAATACCTTTATTTAGAAATAATTAACAAATAAAATGATTTATTAATTATTTCATGAGAAAAAGAAAGGTGTGAAATAAAAATAATTATTAAATAGTGATTTAATAATTATTCTAATAAACATAATTAAAGAAATTCAAATAAATATTATTTATTTAAATATTCTTAAGGGATTTAGTCAAATGTGACAAGGAATAATTATTAAATAATGATTTAATAATCATTCCTAGAGAAAAATAAATAATGATTTATCTAATTATTCTCATAGGGCTTTTATATTTAAATCAAAAAATAATTTAATAAAAGCCATTTACTAAATTATTTCCCACAAAGAAATTGATTTTACTATGGTAAAATTAAATATAAATGGTCTATTTCGATACACCTAGTTAGAAAGGGCTAGGTGATCATTTTTTGGTGAAAACAAATTTCCCCCATAGATATGAGTATTTGGAGAAAATCGTATTACCGAAATACGTTGTGGATTACACTTCCACGAGACAACAAAAGGGGAGTCAGAGAGAGAGAGAGAGAGAGAGAGAGAGAGAGAGAGAGAGAGAGAGAGAGAGAGAGAGAGAGAGAGCAAGTCAAGGATGGACAAATAATGCAGGGTGCAAGACCTATAAAGCTGATAGAAGTCTCCTTTTATGTGGTATTACATGATCTCAAATGAGGCAGGGAAGGCATAGCCATACCCGCTGAGATAACTGCATAGAAAGAATAATGGTGAACACAGTAATGTGGGTCTAAGCTGCAACGTACATGATATATGATACATGATACACTGGCATAAATGGGGCAAAAAATAATATAATGAATCCCATATACAGAATGCGCATAGAAAACATATGCTAGGACTGAATATAATAACATCTGAGTACATGAAATATAATTCCACTCAAGTTGACATGGGGAGGTGGGATCACAACCAAGGAAGCCCTGATGAATAGGAAAGGGCTCTAAAGATCTGAGTGGATCATCTCGAAGAGACATGCATGTTGTGGGGACTACAAGCAACAGAAAGCGAGCCCATCAAATATGTGGAACTGCATCAGAGGTTGGATCAACATATATGGTCATCGGGCATGTGGGGGGATACCTAAAGGGGAACCTTGTCATGAGGTCTGAAAACATCTCACACACACCCAAGAAACACTCAAACAATCATCTAGATCATCGAACCATCAAGTTTATTAATCTCAATCATGTGATAAGAAGATGATATCGAGCAGATGAGAAACAACCCAGTCACAGGGAAATGTTGAGTCCCTTTGCCTGATATGAGGCACTGAATAAAGATGGAAGATGGAGCTAAGGTACGTATCCCTCTAGAGTACTCTTGTGGAATAAATGTGTTGAGGTCAATAGAAGAGAGCCCGCTAGAGTTAAGGCAATAAGGAATCCATAACAAAGGCACGGGGGAATATAGTAGAGAGAGTGATGGACTAACACCAGGGATAATGATGCAAGGAAACAAGGTGGATGGTGGAATAATGACTTGCCTTGTCAGAACATAATAAAAATTTGTTGACTTGGAAGCGACTGACTTGATTCCAGAGGGGATGGTTTAAGACTCAAACAAGGGCTTGAAAAAGACAGAGTAGAAGGACTAGAGGCCAAATAGAAGTAAAATGGGATAAATGTGAGACCACGACAAATGGAACATTGTAACAAGACTCAAATGGGGACTTGCAATGGACTCCATAACAACAAGGGTGACACATCTTAAATGCTCTCAAAAACATTGACTTGATGATGCTTCCATGAGGGAGAGGCACGGTGGGGACCATGAAAACATGAGTATATTATGGTTACTCATGAAAAAAATCGACATGTGAGTCAACCACTGCAAAGGTAAAGTGGTACTAGAGTATGGTTGGTTGAGATAAAGAGATTAAGCTATAAGAGGTGGAAAAGTGAGACCTCACGGAAAGAATGGCTTCTGGGTGAAGTTTCAAATTACCAGAAACAAAGAGAGACCCATTATAGAAATCTATGAGATCATTCCAACAGTGCTAATAGTTTTTCAAATGGAGCTATGGTTAGGTGGAAATGGGTGATAAAGAAAACTAGAGTTTTTCCTATAAAAGGGACTTTTGCCTCCAAATCCCATTCATTTGCATACTAAGTTGTGGAGAGTTTGGAGATAAGGAGAAGGCCCTAAATCTTTTGGAGATCATAGTGGACAAACTGACCATTGGAATCAGGATCTACGAGTTGGAGGTAGGTCGCCTAATGATGCTAATCACTTTTAGTTGTTTAGGTTTTTAGATTAGAGCTTCAACTACCTACAAGGGACCCCCTCTCATACTCATAGTCACAACACACTTTTTGGGCCCTCATATGTGCTCTATAAGATAGAAATTGTGCCCACAAATGCATTCAATGCAATTTTGAGGGCAAAAACTATGCTCTCGACTGAGAAGATGGGTGGGAATAGTGGCCTACTGGAAGCTGAAGTTGAGTTCTATGACGAATTTATTTTTTATTCTTGATTGAAAAAACATAATGATGTCTTGAAGGGATGGAGAAGTTAAATATGTTATGGCGAGAATAAGAATTTGAGGCCCTCCATGCTGAGATTCAGGGGAATCAAATAGTGAGAGGGATGTTGTCAAAATATGGCATGTTGAAGTTCATAGAGAACCCTTTGATGATGGATGGTTAGCCCTGGCTGTCAAGGATAGTGAGTTACTACAACCCAGATTAGGAGGCCTTTGTAGTCCAAGGGCATAGGATAAAGCTGATGACCTGAGACATATATTTTCTCATAGGACTACCCCCCTTAGGTGTGGTAGGGGAGATATATCCAATGTTGCCTCATGGGAGGCCTATTGATGAGTTTGTTGAGAATCATTGTGTACAGGGTAGTCGTACAAGGGCACAACCATTCAGGTTGATGACTTGGAGAGGCTTGAAACATGAGCTATAGCCATAGTGGTGCTACAGATGTGTGGTATCGATGCCTTCCACAATATCACTGGAGGGTAGATGATGCTGGTGGAGAGTATTTTGGGAGAGACCTACTATCGATGGGCCGAAAGGTTCATTTCATTGTTGAAATGATTGTTGACATTAAGAAGATGGAGGACTAATGGTAGATTTTCATTTGCAACAATCTTATGCTCACTCTTCTTTGAGAATATCCCCACTATAGGACCTCATGTTGAGATTAATGATGGGTCCCAAAGGAGCCTAGGATGCATTGCTAGGGGTAGCTACTAAGACAAGGAGGTAGAGGGGGAGTCAGATGAGTGTTCTGACCTCATTTTTTTTTCTCATTGGGACAAAATGCCATTATACATAGATGACTACGCAGACAGTGGCATGAACTATCAGGGGGATCCTAACTTACCACTACTGCTAGGATGAGCATGGGGCCTAGATGTTAAGTGAAAGTTTCTATATATTAGGTGCATTTATTGTTTAAAGAATATGGGTATGTCTTACCTATTTCAAAACTTTGTGGTATGTAGATATAGCACCAGTGAGGGTACCAGGATATGTGGGATGAGTCACAGCACCTGGGGCTACAGAACGTGGGGAACTTCATCATGACAAAGACCAGTTGATGATGATCTTCTGAAGGATATTGGATGTAGATGTGACAAATTACTGATTGGTGCGATATAGCATGGATGTTATGACCTAGAAGATTAATATATATATTAGTGTACGGGTCTTCCTTGGAGTGGCGAGGAATCATGCTGTGCATGATGATTGCGGGTCAGGGCATATGAGATCTATGGGTTGGGGAAATGGAGCCATTGGCTTTGGAATCTCTAGATGATAGTGATTAGGCATATGGTTATGTGGGTCCCCATTTTGGTTTTATGATAACATGCTAGTGACTATGTCAGATGTTAGTGAACTCAAAATACTATATGATTATACATATTTATAATTATGCATCTTTTTGTGTGATGATTGTGGTTCACAATTTGTTTATGGATGTTTTCTTACATGTGATAAATTTCAATTTAGAATGTTATTTGTAATGGTATCTACATAGTGATTTTGGGATCTAGGTACATGATTGAATGAAATGGATTCAAATCCATCCATCAAAATCTTCACTCTTAGATTTTTTGTAAATAGGACAAGATTATGCACATGATAAACACCATTCAATTGCATGAAAAATAGCAAGGAGTCTAGACAAACATGAAGGTGAAGGATGTGATGGTCAAGGGCATCAGCTAATAAACCTATCACAACATCATGTTTGGCCTAATTATTGGTGGCAGATCAAATGCAAATGCCATTGGAGTGATGTAATGAATGAAAGGGGGTGAAAATGGCCCAAGATGCTAAGGCAAGATTGCTCATGAAGTGACTCGCACCATTGACAAAAGCGATAAAAGGTGTGGATGATGGATCCATATGAAAGACACAAGACAATGTGTAACAATGAGGGGGATGCAAGTGTTGTGCCCTACAACAACCCCCCATTTCATATCATTAAAATTCCAAAACTATAATGTGAAATGGGTCCTTTTTTAATTTTTGTTTCAAATTGGTATCAATTTAAAGTTCTATTTCACAAAAGGCTTTTTAATAAAACCAATCAAAAAACCCCAATATAAAACGATTTATCTTTATCATTGCGATAAAGCAATCGCAAGATCGCATATCGCAATGACAAAGAAAACAAAATGTAAAGGACATGTTAGTTTTCGCCGATGCGAAATCGCTATCGGATATCGACAAAAGCATAAAGTAACACGAGTAATGATCCTTGCTGCAATGCGATGCGAAATTGGCAATCGGCAATCGGCAATCGACAATAACATCTAAAACACACTTAAGCTCCCCCTCGTCCGATGCGATGCCATATCGCTATCGGTGATCGGTGACTCACCATGCCCTCATCCTAAGCGGCCCTACCAGCTATGCCTGACGCGATGCAATATCGGATATCGGCGATCGGGGATTCCAAGAAAAACCAATGCAATAACTTAGCATTTCCCCGATGCCCGATTTCGCAAAAGGGTAAAAGGCACAGTTCTCAAAGTAACAGTCATAAAGACAGTTTGATATGATTTATTCGTAATTAAGGCCATATCCTTTGGAAAAGCCACTCATCCGCGTTCAAACCGCCAAATCACCCTAAGCATGCTTCAAATAAATCATTCATCCATTAATCGAAGCAACTGTAATTAATGAGACTGACAGGCCGTAACGACCACTTAATAAGAAAAGCAGCCTTGAAGCCTATCCACGTATTTGATCCTAAGGCCACCTTAAGACGATTAATTACTATGAATGCGCCAAGATATATATATATATATATATATATATTTCATTCTGTTCGATTCATGATATTGTTGCATGTATTGCGCTTATCTTTCACTCTGCGCAGAATTCCTCCATAGAAACAGAAGAAAGTGGAATGGGAAAGAAATCCAAGAAGACTACAATGCCTACTACTCCGCCAGCCGCAGGGCTAGCTGTCGCTGATCCAACTGGGAAGAACAAAGGGTTGATATCAGATACAACATGCTTAGGACTCCCCAGGATCACTTGGCAAGGGACTTATAATTTGATTGAAGCGGAAGGGCCAATGGTGACCGAAGTAGAGATTTTATGTGATAATACCAGAAAATCTGATGCCAATTTAAAAGACTTGGCTGACTCCTTCCTACACAGACTAGCGTCTCGGGAGCAGGTTCTTCCTTACACAGATGTGGTAAGGTGGGCACTCCAAGAGCTCCCAATTATCAATAGACTGTTTGAAACTACGGACGGGAGGGTTTTCAGTTTGTTTCGAGCCGAAGACCTAAGGCTAATGTATCACCTGCCGCAAGAAGAGAAGAAATATAATGCTGCATTTTTGGAGAAGTTTCGAGCAGAGAACGAGACCGAGTCTGAACCAATTCGAGGCTAGAGACAGAATCCAGCAAAACACAAGCATGAAACCTCAGGTAAGTACTCAGTCGACTCCCTGTGTTCTCCTTACTGTTATGCTGGAATTATGATGTGTAGGCTATGGGGATTGCATGACTCTGCCAATATCACCTTAGAAATGGCTCCCCTAATAGGGGCAGCATGTAGTGGAGAAATCATGGATTGGGCGGTCATATTATCCGACAAGTTAGCCAAAGCCATTCTTGACTTTAGGTCTGACTATCGTGTCACAGAGAGGGTTATTCCGCCATTTTATTATAGTGCATATATTATGGATGTGTTGTGTTTTAATTCTGAGTTTCCTATGCTGGGATGGAGGTGGACATCACAAGACCCCACACCCATTCACATATATCATAGAAAACTATGGAAGACTAGTTATAAGCACCACCTGTACCAAATCTGCAATGGTTTTATGTTGCCAATCCATTATTCAATTTTTTATAAGCCTGCCCCAAAAATTTCCGAGCAAGCAGCGATAGATTTGACTGTAGTAGCAAGTTGGTTTGGGGAGGAGAAATTCACCTACATCAGAGTTTTTGGCAGTCAGGCTAAGCCACATGTGCTACAACTTTACATCCCCGACAAGCTACTTGCTAGGGAGGTAGCTTATCAAATCAGCGCTGAAGGGGTTACCCAAACCCTAAAAAGAGCTAAAAAACATGTTTGGCCTTCTTTTCCATTACGAATTGGAGTATATACCCTACATGATATCAAGCATGCAGAGAAGGAAGTCGGGAAAATGAATTTGCTCACTCTGGCTACTCTGCCAAGGAGGCAGTATGATCCAAGAAAGATCGCTTACAATGTGCTCGACCTGGCCAAATTGGCCAAGGTCGAGCACAAAGAAGACAAATTCGAATATTGTTCACATTAACCGAATCACTGTATCAAGTCAAGTCGCTTGCCCGAAATGTTTATAATGATGAAGGGCTAGTTGAGTTTAACAGAATCAGAGAACAGAGGTTGCAAACTCTGCCTCTAGACCTGTTAGCAACTATACCGACAACAACCAGGTCAAGCGAGTCTAAGCAGCGATATAATACACCACCTCCTACTACATCAAAACAGTAGGAGGAAACGCATAGCCAGAGGTAGGAGGTGACTTAGGAAAATGTGTAGTGACAAGAAGAAACCCAAGAAAAGACCTAAGAAGAGAGCAGCTCTAAGGATAACCATGATCCATTATTTGATCCGAATTTGCTCCAGCAATGGAATCAATTTAGTACAATCATCAATAACTTAGAGTGCTCGAAAGGTGATGAGGTTTCAAAGGAAGGTGATACACAGGAAGCGACATCGAAACCGGTTTCATGTGAAACCAGCAGCCTACCCAAAGAAAAATAACTAGAGATAATTCCTAAAGATCCAATGGGAGAGATCGTTTTGCAAATTGAAGAGATTCCCCCTTTAGATGTATTTTACAGCCCCAAGCATAAAGTCGTCGTAAAGCGATAGAGGAAAAGGAGAAGAACTGATCAACCTTCCCCATTCCCTGAATTAACAGTAACGAGCAATGTTGTATGGAAAGAGGAATTCGACCCCTCCGATGACTTAACCAAGCTATCACAGTTCGCTGGAGCATATTCGGCGGCGACTATTGATAAAGCAACGGAGGTGAGCAATTTGTTAAAAGCCAAGGATCAGGATATCTCTTCACTACATGCGAGACTATCAGAAGTTCAGCAGAGAGCAGAGCAGGTGGAGAAAGAATTGCTAGTACAGCAACAGAACAATAACCAGCTAATCAAGAAATTACAAGAGCAAAAATAGAGGATAGATGAAGGTGCAATACAAAGGCAAAAGGAGCTATCAGCGGCACTGGAGCAGTTAAGAATATCAACTGAGGGAACAATGAAAGCGAAAGATGAACAAATCGCTCAATTGACCACTCAAATTGAGCAAACGAAAAATCTCCCTCAGATAGATGAGTTCAAAACAGAAGCGCTCCAGCTAAATAAGGGATTGATTAATCAGATTAAGCTATTATGTCAACACATTATACGAGTAGAACCGTTGTGCGAATTGTCAGCATCTATAAGCGAAAAGGTAGACAAAGCAAGGGCTGACTTGGATCAGGCCGAAGAAACACTGACAAACTTTATAGAATGGCAGGATTCAGATGTAGGCCGGGCAGCTA
>APFE030596854.1:228009-238009 GCA_000404065.3 Pinus taeda
ATTTATTCATCACCCATCCACCCCTTTTATTTCATTATCGGGAAACTGGTCCCGTTATCTCCAGTCGGAGCCACCATTCCAAACGGAAAAGGAGCTGTACCAAGGTCCGGACCGGGTGGTTATCCCCGATGTTGTGGCAACGATTTCCAAGGCCTCAACAGCAAGCTACCTAAATGCAAGAAGAAAGAAAGATATACACACATTTCTATGGGATATTCTATGGGTAAAATTTCTTGAGGTAGAGTGCATTTCGAGGATTGGGAAGGATTTGTCCTTCTTGATCCATTAATACGTATGCCCCTTGCCCAAGCACATATGAATGATATAAAGCCCTAGCCATAATGGTTCAAAATTTCCATGCCCTAGGACATCATGAACTTGGTCATACACTAGAACAAGATCGCCTTCATGGATGGTATGAGGATGGACTTTGCTGTCATATTAAGCTTTGGTACATTTTTTAGCTTCTTTCATGGTTTGTAAGGCGACACGAAGGTCTTCAAAAGAGTTCTCAAGCATGATGAGTCATTTTTCTAAGGGTTTGGGGTCCGGGAGGAGTTTGAACGAAAGGTGAAGCGAAGGGAATTCACACTCAATTTCTTTTGGGATGCATTATGCCCCCAAGACAATGTTTTCTTTAACTCCTAGTTTCTTCGAAATGTTGATTTTGATGGGGGGAAATGTTAGCCATATTCCCTTGTTCAAAATAATCGAGTGCGTGAATGGGGTTCTTAAACCAATTGACTTCACCATGATTTAAGTCTTTGGATTCCACAACATATTGGTCATGGTTTTGTTGCAGAGGGAAGCATGCACGATGGTGTATATCATCCCAAGGATAGTTAGGTGCTCATAGCTTCCATAATGTCTTCATCAAAATGGAAGATGGTTGGAATGGAGGAAGAAGTACGACATGATGGAAAAGAGTTACCCAAAGCCTCTAAATGAGAGACAAGGTTCACATATGCATCGTTAAAAGTGGGAGACATATGACTAAGAGATGGAATATCTACAAGCACAACAAGAATTATCTGGGGAGTTTCCACGTAATGTGTCATGAATGACAATAGGTAGATAATAGGAGCAGAACTATAGGTCATCTCGACATCAGGGGAAGGGATAACAATGTGTGTGGTAGAGACCACTTATTGTGGTGTAGAAGTGGGACCAGAATCCATAGGTAAAGGAGAAGTGGATTCATTACTAGCATCCTCTAATTCTCGGGGCACTTGAAGTGTATCATGAAAATATTCGAGACGGGGATAGTGATGGGAATAATGGCCATAGTTATCACACAAAGTGCAAGGGTGGTTTGTGTGTAATGATTGGATGCTCATAGGTGACTCAGGTAAGGTAACATGGATCTTTGGAATGTTAGAATCAGGGAAGGTATAAGTGACCACATCCTTAACATGAGGGAGTTCAAGACAGTTATTGGTGGCATGACCAACAACATCAGACAAAGTGCAAGGAGGAATAGGCTTTCGTGTCTTAGGAGGAGTTGGAGTTGTAGGGGGAGCCTTCTCTTGAGTTCCCCTCTTTCGGGATTTGACCCCATAGCCACATGCTTTCACAATGGGAGTATGCTCATGTTGAGGTTGCTAAGGAACTAAAGCACAGGGATAGGTCGGAATAACCGGTTGGACCAAGGTCAAGGAAGTGTAAGGTTCCAGTTGAGTAGGTGGAGTTTTTGCAGGGGGATCGATGTACAAGACTAGGATCCCAAAGTTAATGTTAGGTAGACTCAGCATAGCCATGACAAGTGTAGAATAGACTCAAGAAGATGGGAATAAGAAGGGTATCTCAACAAAAGGATAATGGCCTGGAGGAATTAATCCACAATGGTTAAGACCAGGTGAAACTGTTCCAGGCGAAAATGGGTTAGGAGAGATACTAGGAGAAAGAAGAGATCGTTGAGGAGTTACACCAGTAGGTAAGGTTGAGTTAGGCATAACAAGTTGTGAAGGTTTTTTCTACTGTGAGGGCATACTTGACCATTTGAGGATGGCTCACGATGCTTGGAGCATGAAGAAACTTGATGAGCTAGGCCCAGAAGGAGTAGGTGGTGGGCCATAGTAAGCACGAAGTAAAGAGGAATATTTATAGACTCCAGGAGAAATAGACAAGATATTCTAATTATTAGGCATGGAATAAATTTTGGATTGAGGTGAAGTATGGCCTTTTCGATCGTAGTATGTCGACTGATTTATTGTTAAGATCTTTCCATTATCAGGAAATCACATCTTACAATGAACCAGATATGTGAAATATGACATTGCATAAGTTTAACTATGACCCAAAAGGATGTTATAGTCTAAGGGAGCATCAATGACTTTGATATGAATATAAAAGGTCTTTCTAGGAACTATGACTGGGTAGTTGGGATATAAGCCAAGGGTATGTGAAGGGTGACCATCTTATTCATGATAAATGATGGTGGACGGCGATAGGTCAAGGGAACCAAGTTGTTTCCAAAAATTGGTAGCCATCACACAATTGGATGTGCCTTCGTCAATGATAAACCACTGGATAATGACATTTTGAATGAAGACTATAATTTTTAAAGAAACACATGAAGGTAAGGGAGGGTTATCCGACTTCTAAAGATGAAAGAGAATTATCTTATCATCTTGAGGATCCATGGTTCCTAGAGAAGATAGTAGAGATTTGTTTTTTGATGGGCACATCGGGAGAACTTCCAACATTGACATGGTTGCATGATATTGTGCTAAGTCATCTACTATGTTATATGTATGGGCACCTTTGGTAAAAGTAGCATTTCGATATAATGGACCTTTGGGGATCTTGGGAATCACCTCAACTTTTGGTTGAGGAATCTATAAGGTACCTTTGGGTGATGATAAAGGCTTAGTGGAAACTTTGGATTAGGACTCAATCACAAACTTAGCAGGTGTCTTGTCATATTACCGTGATTGACTCAAGAGGCTGAATTGCTCGTTATTTACATCATCATAATTCATTATGAAAATTTTATAATCATGCTGATGAGGTGGTGGATTTGGTTGAGATGCTTGACCTTGTGTAGGTTGATAAACTAGGTATCCTTGTTGAGGAAAAGGGTAGGTAAGCACGGCCAGTTGGGATGAACCAAGAGGAGGAGGAGGAATGGTGGGTTGCAATCCTTTAGAAGATGCTTCAGCTTCCCATTCTTGTTGCATCTGAGGTAAAAGAGGACAATAATGGGTATAATGACCATAGACTCAGTAACAAGAACAAGGTTTGTTTGTATGAATATTCTTTATACTTGGGATGACCGCCATGTTGCAGAGTTGTGGGATTGGGTTGAGTACCCTAAGGGGAGTTGGGTGGAGAACCCTGGTTTCCTTAATTAACTTGAGACTTTTGGTTCCTATTGTTGTAACATGTATTTTTTATTTGTTTCATTTGAAATCACTTCAAAAATATTTTGAAAAAAGATAAGGAAAGTATATTGGAAATCGAAATATAAAAGAAATGAAGAAAAATATTGGATTTTACAAAGGAAACAAGTGTTAAAGCATTAACACTGTACCCAAAATAATATATATTGTGTTTAAAAGTTTGTTGGGTCTGCAATGATTATGGATGGTTGGTTCCACTGACAAGCACCAATTGTGATTTGTGATTGGATTCCAGACCCAATATTATATATTCCATATTATATAATGATGGTAGGTTCAAAACAATGTAAAGCACTTATATTATATATATATGATCCTGCTGGTCGTGATTTGCGATAACGGTCACACCTGAATATATTATATATATATAATATATATATATTTATATTTAGATATATAGATATATAGATATATTATATATATATAATATTATATATTAATAACTCTGGTGGGTCCGAAAAACCTTTATGCAAGATCTTTTGCCACTTGGGATGAGCGATGGGAATTCCAGACTCGATAAGTTTATGTGGTATACTTTGTAATTTAGCGCGTTCGTCTTATCATATGTTGTAAAGATTTTTGTTGATACTCATATATATTTGTTGTTTACTCTATTTTATATGAATTTATATTATAAAGGATTATAATAGAAAGGCCAATTCCAATACTGATATATATTGTGTTATATAAGTCTGGTGGGTCTACAAGGCATGCAAAAAGGAAGTTTTCAAGTTATAAGGTAGGTTTTCGGGCAGAGCAAAAGCGGTGGATGGCTTCTATGGAACTCACCTATTTCCACTCTACATTCAACACATAGAACTCAGGTGGAGAGAGGAAACTGCCCATTTCGGGCAGGTATTCTCCGAGCTTATGTCTCGCCTAAAACCTTTATAGGTCACCTGATCTAAAAAGCATAGATCTATGGTGGGGATGAATCAGCGAGAAAGTATACCTCAGAAATCATGGGGAGCCCTTATTGGAAGTAGAAAAAGCATGTTTCATGATATATTTTCATTATAAAGGGTTTACGATAGAAAAGCACTAATATAAAAGATTTACGTATAATTCCAACATTTTCATAGTTATCTGGGCTAAGGGTGCATAAGTTAAGTTTTACAGGGATTATCGGGCCGATTGCAACTTGCAATGGAGGTCAACGGAATGTAGAACGAGTGGATATGACAAGTTTATAAAGCATGATTTACTCTTTTGAGTTCCAGATTAATCATAAGGTCACGTTAATTTCACTGTGTAATGTGGAAAATAAGGGTTAGAGCTGAAGCTAAAGAAGAAGACAATCGATATGTTTCTAGGCATTTTGGCCAATCAGAAATGCCCGTGCAAGCCCAGGATTACATAAAATAAATGTATTTCATTATGGCCAAGATGAATTAAGCATCATTAGGGCATTTACAGAGGAATTCAGTAGTGGATCAATAGAACAAGCCAATAGTTATCATCCTCTTTTTAATCCAGTTATGTTCTTGTTATTTCATGTTCTTTGAGGTGTCTTTTACCCTCTGTAAAATTATGTAATAGTTTTTACTTCATATGGTTAGAAAAGCGGTTAGATAATTTGTGCATTTTCAAAAATCAAAAATTGTTCCACAATGTATAGAAAGAGAAAAAATTACTAAGAAAGGGTTCGAACTTTGGAGAACTTGGAGACTAGGCCACTGTATTCCTGGTATCATCATTGATTAATGAAAGAATCAGAAGTTTCCATGAGTTGTTGCATATAATTTTGTAAGCTTCTTTGTCATGTGTAATGCTATGTTTTATTCTTTTCAAGTATAGTAATGAAGCTACATGTATTTATTTTCTTATGTAGATAAAGTTAAAATTCCTTAAAGAGAACTCCCATACTTGAAGTCCTCATTTCCTCTCTAAGTTTTAGATAATAGCTTTTGTGAAAGACCAACATATTTTCTATGATTTAGTTCTCATTATCATAGTTCCTCTATGTTACAGATAGTAGATTCTATGAAATATCAGCATGTTATGTTTAACTTTTCCCTCAAGCTTTCTTCATTCATCATTTGTATGTAGCAACAAATGGCATTCTGAGATGTTCTGGTCATACATGTATTAAGAGTAAAAAACTAAGTCCCTAGGTCCTTCATTTTAGAACACAACATATATCTATGTGACAAACAAGTGAGAGTGAATAATATTTATTAATGTCTTAAGCACAATTTCCCTATAGCCAGGAAATTGGTTTCTTAAGGAACAACACTAATTGGCGCCGCTGCCAGGGAGAGAAGACAAGAAGATTTTTCCGTAGGTTTCAATATTTTCCTCTGGTTGTTCAGTGAGGAGGAAATATTTGGTTGCTTTGAATCAAAGTAATAATTCTGGCTTCAAGAACGCGTCATATAAGATCAAACACTTCACAAAAGAAGGTTCAAGCTCTTTCAGATCCTAAAAGGCTAGTTTCAAGGAGGGTTAGGAAGTCTAAGATCTCAATTAGACGAATTCCTACATTGTCTGCATCAAGCAGCAACTTATCTGGACATTTATCTGATAGAGAGTCATCTTTTTCATCATCTTCATTTTAGGAACCTGGCTGTCAAGGCCAATCTTTTGAGTCTCTTAATTTTCATTTACCTGCTATAATTATTCAATCTCAACGATTAACCACATTACCTCCTTTGCACATTCCATTTACCTCTCAATCAAGTTCCACATTTGTTGGTAATCAAAGTTCAGTAAACATGGCAACACCTACATTCTTAGTGAATATGTATGCACCTCTTCAACTAACACAACCATTCAATCAAATGCCATAGGATTACCTTAAAACTCTTCCACATTTTTCAGGAGAAGATGCGCAGACAACAGAGAATCATGTAGTATTATTTTGTAATATTGCGGAAATCCTAAATGTTGAACATTTAGATGTTGTTCTAAGACTTTTTGTTCAATCCTTGGATGGAGAAGTAAGGAAATGGTTCAAAGGACTTCCCAATAATACCATTCCTTCATGGGAAGAGATGGAACATGTGATTATTCAGATATGGGGAGAAAAAAGAGACCATGGATCTTCATTAATAGAGTTTAATGCTATAAAGAAGAAATCTGATGAAACTGTGGCTGAATTTTTCAGAAGGTTTAACAAATTGTACAATAGTCTCCTAGCAGAGATTAAGCCTCCTATCGTTGATGAAAAAATAACTTTTGCAAGGGATTTTGAATCAAATTTTGGATTCACATTAAGGGAAACAAGAGCTCCAACCCTTGATCAAATCCAAACAGATGCTTTAGATATAGAAGCGCATCTGGTGGCTGCAAGAAAAGCACCAGAAACACATCCTACCCAAGACAAGGGAAAGGCAAATATAGAATCCTCTCAGAGTCAATCATTGGAGGATATGTGCAATGTAATTAAAAATTTGTGAGATAAGTTAAATAGTTTAGAGTTAGAAAATAAGAACTCTCAGATAAAAACATAGTATATTAAGAACTTTAATCCCCAATTCGGAAGACAACCTTTGCAAATCTTGAAAAAGGAAAGAAAAGATCAAAATCAAATTCAAGCACCATTGTATAGAGAAGCAGATCCTGGTGAAGAACAACTTGAAGATCAAATTTCTACATTATATTCAGTTGATGAAGATGAACTCAGCATTGAAGGAGGAGAGTATGTGTATGATGAAGCATGCTATTCATGATGAAAATAAAATTGATGAATATTGGAAGCAATTCTCTAATTTTATGTAGGCTAAACTACATAAGGAATATGACCTGAGATCTAGGAAAATGCAAATGGGAAGACATAGATACTTCGAGGTGAGTCTTCTCAAGATCAAACTCAAAAAATTCCTTTGGAGAAACTTGTTTCAATTCCTCAAATAATTCCAGTCATGAAGAAAGGTGAAGATGAGAATGAAAATAATGCTAAATAGGGTCACTTGTTTAGTCTTACCAAGGAGTTGGAAAAGGTAAGAATACAAGTTCCCCTTAAAGAATTGGCAAAAACACCTACTTATCAAAAGGAGATTACTGAGTTTATTAATTTAAAAGAAAATGAGAGTGACACTGTAAATCTGCAGGAAGATAAACCAATAGTGGTTTTTGGTCCACATATAGAGGAAGTAGATTCTTCAATACCTCCTTTTTATATTTCCTTATTGGTTCATGATTTCCTTCTACATAATTGTATGTTTGATTTGGGAGCTTCACATAATCTTATGCCTAGGTCAGTGATGAAGCAATTAAATCTACAAGTGACCAAACCTTACAGGGATTTGTATTCTTTTGATTCAAACAAGGTCAAGTGACTAGGGGTTATTAAGGATCTGGTAGTGTCACCAAATTATAGCTAGAATCTTGGTCAGGGATGTTGTAGTAGTAGATATTCCTACTAGATTTGGAATGCTTCTATCTAGGTCTTGGGGGGCTAAATTGGGAGGTGTTTTACAACTAGATTTTACATATGTTGTTATACCAAATTTTGGTGGGCAGGAGAGGAGATTGTACAGAGAAACTAGGTTTGTAAAGACAATTACAAAAATGGAGCAAGTAATTCACCTGTATATAGTTAGGAAAAGGATGACTTTTCTTGTTTCACACTGCATGATAATGTGGAGCTGGATGAACATAATCAGAAGCAACTTGCTTCAACCAATGTAATTACAAAGCTACAAATGGAAGAAGTGTGGAAATGTTTCTTTGACGGAGCTTATTCCATGGAACGAACAGGTGCTGGTTTTCTTCTAATTGCACTTGGAGGTAATATGTTCCCTTTTTATTTCAAATTAGAGTTTGCGGTAACTAGCAATGTGGCAAAATATGAGTTCTAGATTATTGCTCTACAAACAACCAAACATATGGGAGTCAAGTCAATTTCTGCTTTTGGAGATTCTGATCTAATTATTAAGCAGATAAAATATCACTACCCAACAAAGCATCCTAGGCTTCAGGCATACAGAAATGAGGTATGGGATTTGATTGAAAACTTCTGTGAAGCTTTTAACATTCAATTCATTCCAAGAGATGAAAATAGATTGGCAGGTTCATTGGTTGTGGCTGCTAGCACTTTCAATCCTCCTATTTATCCAAGACTAAGGTATGAGGTAGAAATGAGACACAGGCCTTCTGTTCTTGATAATGTGAAGAACTGGCAATTTTTTGAAGATGACCAATAGATTAAGTAGTTTCTAACTATGGTTGAAGAGTTCTAGGGTAGATAAATTGATCAGGATGAGGAAGAGACAACAAAAATTGTAGAAGCTGGTGGTTTAAAAGATTTAATAGCAAATCAGAAATTCTTTCAATTGAAAGATAATATTTTTCCAAATGGACTTGTTCCCCTTGAAATACTTTTTAATTCCAATGATGTAGCTATGGACTCAGGGAAAATCTCACAGGATGAACATATTCAGGATCACAACATTGGAACTCAGGAGAATCCCAGGTTAGTCAAATTATATGGTGGAGTTTCACCTAATTTTCAAGAAAGATATATCAAACATTTCAAGAATTATGTGATGTCTTTTCATGGTCCTATGAAGATCTCAAAACCTATGATGTAAATATTATTCAGCAGAAGATTCCTTTGAAGGAGGGGGTTAAACCCTACAAATAGAAACTTATGCAGATAAATCCTTTGCTTCTACCATCAATTGAAAAGGAGATCAAGAAGTTTCTTGATGCCAAAATCATAGTCCCACTCAGTTATTATGATTGGGTGGCTAACCTAGTACCTATTAGAATGAAAAATGGAGAAATAAGGTTGTGTGTGGACTTCAGAAATATCAACAAGGCTTCTGTGAAAGATAACTATCCATTGCCTAAGATGGATCATGTGCTACAAAAGGTAACAAGATCTTTTAGAATGTCAATGCTAGATGGATTTTTTGGTTATAACCAAGTGACTATGGATAAGGAAGATCAAAAGAAAACAACGATCACAACCTCCTGGGGAACATTTATGTATGCCAGAATGCATTTCTGATTGATGAATGAAGGTGCTACTTTTCAAAGGGCTATGGACATTTCTTTTGTTGGAGATAATTTTGTAGTAATATATTTGGATGATATTATTGTTTTCTCAAAGTCTGATGCAGAACATTTGGATCATTTGAAGATAAGTTTTGATAAATGTAGAAGATTTGGACTTTCCTTAAATCCCAACAAATCCATTTTTGCTCTAAAAGAAGGAAAACTATTGGGACACATTGTTTCTAGAGAAGGAGTGAAGATAGATCTAGCCAGAGTACAATTTGTGCAGAAAATACCATTTCTCAGAAGTAAAAACGATATTCAAAAGTTTCTGGGAAAGATAAACTTCCTGAGCAGATTTGTATCAAACTATGCAAAAGTTTTAAAAGAAATTACTAATATGCTAAAAAAGGAGAATGAAGTGAGTTGGACCAAAGAAGCTAGAGAATCATTTTCTAGGATTAAATAAGCATTAGAAGCAACTCTAGTATTAATCAACCCTGATTACTAAAAGTCTTTACAATTTTTTCATTTGCCTCATCAAGTTCAATAGTTGTTGTCTTACTGTAGAAGAATGATGAAGAGAGAGAGCGGCCAGTTGCATTCTTCAGTAACATTCTTAGGGATTTTGAGCTGAAATATAATATTCTTGAGAA
>APFE030596854.1:243009-404330 GCA_000404065.3 Pinus taeda
CAAACTTTGGGATGTCTGAGGGTAACTGTTTCAGAATTGCTGGTCATTTGGGATCGTGGAGAAGGATATCATTGATAAGTTGGTTAAAATATGGAAGACTTAAGCGAATGACAAAAGGAGGTAAGGGAGTCTGGGTGACCACACTGGTTGGGGTTCCAACAGTGGGGCCACCCTATTTAGCACCTAGGTTACCACCCTAGTTAGCACCTAGGTTACCACCCTGCGTTCCTTCACCCACATTGGTGCCTGACATGATGGTGATATGGGGTTGAGAAAATGTGGAATCAGAGGATGAGTGGGATGCATCAACAAAATCAAAATCAAAATCAAAATGATGACCCAGTGCAAGATTGAGAGGATGAACTCTAACTCAACAGGGAGGAGTTATATTTCCCAACGGGAATAGAGGGTGAAACCATAAAACTCGATGCAACAAATGCTTTAGAGGCGCTATGGTGTCTAAAATAAAGACAAATGATAGGAATAAAAGAGAAAAAAATGCCAAGAAAACACCTAGTGCAGTGGTGCCAAGTGTAAACTAACTATTTAATGATGTTACTCTAATACAAGCAGACATGTCCTATCAAATAAAAATACCTCTAGCCTATAGGTGATCTAATATGGCCTTCTAAATAACTTCTTACTCAATGTAATCTCATCCTCGTAAGCAAAGTTGTCCAGAGAAAGCTGGGATAGAGGACCAACAACTTCCCACAACCAATCCTATAATGTGTGTTCCTAATATTGGTCACTATTGTTACCTTCGTCCCACAGGGGTGGTGAAGTCTTAAGCTTATTGTTAGTCAACCACTACATGGAATTCCCTGACATGGGTTGGGTAGCCATGAGGATAATTGCTAGCATGATGACCTAGCCTAACCCCCTCTGAATCGGGCTTTTGATGCACTTTGGCTTTAATCGTGCGATGGCGAAGGATTTTAAGCTCCCTAATATGTCAACTTCTATGTCTCAATGAAAGTGATCGATCAGTGTTATTGGAAGGATATCTCACTGACCCTACACCTACGCTACAAATATTGTTTGACCCTGATGGCCAAGTGGGCTTACTCTATGTGTGTTGATTTATGAAGGCGTAGTATTTATAGTCTTGGTTTGGCAATGTTAACCAATCTCACTTTCACTTAAGGTGTGAGTGTGTGAAAATGATGTGTCAAGTGGATGAGTTAATTAAGCTTGTTTCATGATGTTGTATGCTACTGAAAATAAAATGTTGAAATAGTGTAAATAGATATGAAAATGATAGAAAAATAAACAACCAATCAAACACAAAAAACCCCATCCGCGAGGGTTACTAAGAAGTAAGAAATAGAAGGCAAAAAGCAACTCAAATAGATGAAAAAGAGGCCAAGAATATTTAATGTCAAGTTACTGGGATCTAAAGGCTCTAATCTACTATAAATGATGCAAACAAACAAAAAAAAATCGAAGTGAAAAATGCTGCAAAGGATAGGTGTGAAGCTCAAAAGTCGGGGATGCTTAAGGGGATCCTAAGGGGGAAAAGACAAAAGGTAAAATAAACCTATCCAAGAGATCTGAAAATTAATGGACGAGATCCGAAAAACAATGGTAAAAAGTGCTGACAATCCTAGACTCTTCACTTAGAAAATTTCTTCCTAAAAATGTGGAGGTGTACTCTAAACCCTAGGGTGGTTTTTACTTCCTCAAAGAGAAAAATCTTGGATCTAGTCCTAAAGGAGACAGAAAAACATATATATGAAGTACCCAAACCAGTGTGCAGATAGCACCCTCAGAAAATGTGTAAAAAAATTGAAAATTTTCTAGAAAAATTCTAGAACGGAGGTACTCACGTGGAATTGAGGAAAACATAGTTTTGGAGCCAAAAAGTCTACTTTGCAACTCACTTATGGGGCCAAAAAGTGCTCTGTATTCCTAGGAGTCTTGGTCGGTAGGTCTTGCACATATTTTTCCATCTCTTGCTCGGCTAGTAAATGTGACCTGCGGAAAAGACCAAAAACCCAACATAATCCAAAAATTTGACAAAATAGGGTTTAATACTATAAATAGAAATTGAGAGAAAAAATAGCTGAAGAAAACCTTGAATTTTTTTTGAAACATCAGTCAGCCAAGAACGTTGTTATTACACTAGCAAATCATCATTTGTTAGTGTGAAAATTATTGGACGATGTACCAAAAATACTTCACTCAAGTCACTAGGTGACAAGTGACCCTAAAAACATGTTGTGAGTTGTTGTCATCTTAGATTTGAAACACAAATAGAAAACGTATAGTAAAAGAATATATAACCCAAACCAGAAAACACCAATATAAAGAATACAATATAATAACCCAATTGGAAAGACTTTTTGAATGAACAAATATTTTATTTGTATCACCTAGTGAAGGAGATCTAGAGATTGGTCTGTAAGGTCCCCTCCATGGGATGGGTCCCTTGATATCTTTGATGCCTCATAAAATTGATCTTCTCTCTCAATGTGAAAAAACCAAACATAAGTCAAGAACTTAAAATGGTAGTTCAAGAAAAATGATGATAATGTTGACGATGATTATGATCATGATCAAGAATAAATGAAAAACCCTCCCTTATATAGAAAAGCATGGAGATAATCTCGAAAATGGAGAATAATAAAGTATGATAAACTAAATTCATATCTAAGTAGTCGGAATACTTTATTATATTTATTGGAGAGGGAAAATGAATTTAAAATGCTTAAATATCTTTCTTTACAAATAATTAACAAATAAAATTATTTAATAATTATTTTGTGAGAAACAAGAAAGGTGTGAAATCAAAATATATATTAAATTGTAATTTAATAATTATTCTAATAAGAGAAATAAAGAAATTCAAATAAATAATGATTTATTTAAATATTCCTAGGGTATTTAGTCAGGTGTGACTAGGAATAATTATTAAATAATGATTTAATAATCATTCCTAGAAAAAAATAAATAAATAATGATTATCCAATTATTCTCATGGGATCGTTTGATTTAAATCATAAAATAATTTAATAATAGTGGTTTACTAAATTATTTTCCACAATGAAAGTGATTTTACTAATGTAAAATTAAATTTACATGGTGCATTTCGATCCACCTAGTTAGAAATGGCTAGGTTATAATTTTTTGGAGATGACACCAATTCTTTGAGGTTCTGATATCCAATGTGTTGTTGTCTCAATGTGTTGATCTTTAGAGTTCCTATATTAGAAATGATGATGTGTTGATCTCTAGTATCTTGATATCTAATATGTTGTCTTCTCCAATATTCCTTCCTTCCTAAGGCTTCAAATCTCTACACTTCGGTAGACCATATCTTTTGATCTAGGAATCCATTTTTCAACTTTCACATATCATTGGAAAAGTATTCCAGAGCACTTTGCATTGGATAGGGTTCAATGAAATGTTTGAGTCCATTTTGTACTTGTGACATGTCTACAAAATCTTTGCCACATTTTATCCTTGACTCTTCTTCTTGTGCTTGGAAGGTCGACTCTCAACCACCATAGTGATGATTTTACGGGTTCTTCAGTAAGCATGCTACAATGATGATACTTTACATGAAGCTTGCAGCTTACATGGAATTCCATCATTGTAGTCAACATTTTATGACTTCTTCACTAAGCCTTCCTCTATGATGATTTTCTAAAAAACATTCCAACAACCATGGGATTCCTCATGAAGTCCCAATCATCATGATGACCCCTATTTGAAATCAATGCCAACACTTACACAACCATCGGTATATCACCATTTGTCCAACATTTAACAGATAAGATAATGAAACAATTTGTAATTATTGGCTAAAGTTGCATGCGTCTCTGAACTTTTTCAAATCCATATGTAAAGCTCTTTGTAAATCAAAATAAGCAATAACATAATAATGGGGACCAGTCAAGCGAGAATTCACTTCATAGTAAAGATAACTGAGCACATGTTTGCACAATTTTTATTTGAAGATTTCTTTACACGATTTTTTACTGAGATTTATTATTGACATCTTGTAAGCTAATTATCAGCATCACAAATAATTCATATTTATTTTACGTTGTAAACTTGTCGCTTAGAATGTGTATATTAGTGACATTAAAGTAGAAGCAAGGTGCATACTAAATGGACAAGATGCACTAGTTTTCATAAATGTTAGCTTTGGTATCTTCATTTTCTATTTATTTAAAATGTCCTATATAACATATTTCACACTTACGATTGTAACAAATGGTGATTATATAGGGAGCCAATAAGTTTTATAGTTAGCCAACATTCATAATATTATTGAATGAGAGACTGTTTTCAGGTACAAAATAGAAAAGGCTAATGGAGGAAGGAAATAAGATATTTACACTGAAGTGATTAAATAACTTGCTTCTATAGATGACCACTTTTAGTGGTCGTCTTCGTATCAATGGTATGTGAATTTTCCAATGGAAGAGAAGAATACCAACAAGATTTGGACTAATAGATTGGCAAATACTAAATGTATTTCATAAGTTTTGTTTTCATAAAAAATGTTTGTTTCTATGAAAAAAAATGATTCAAGAAGAAGAATAGTTTTTCAACCAGTGAAAAATATTCGACTGAATCCTAAGGCATTTAGGTGAATATTCAAGCTACCAAAGCCTAATATGCATTAAAAAATTTCAAAAGAAAATAGTTTCCCAAAGTTGGAGGAAAGCGAGGCTAACATTATTTGAGAACTCATTTCACCAAGTTCTTAGGTTTTTTCTCATATTTCTTTTATAGATATTTCTTTTTTTAAATAACCCTTTATGGAGTTTTGTTGGTTTTTTACCTATGTTATGCGCCAAGAAACTACAAAAATTGTTCCAAAATGCATTCCCTATATCCTTTATTGAACATGAAAAATATTACACATTTGACTAGGATGGAGCCATTTCTAATGAATTAGATTTTTAGTTAATGAGTCTCTCCAAGACCAATAGATTCTTCATGATGCCATATCTAATATGAAATTTCGTTTCTAACAATGTATTTTGTGTCTTTCCATATGATCCTGAATTCAATGGAATCAAGAATTAATGCACGTACGGTATCCTATATTGTGGAAGCATAATGCTTATTTAAAATT
This sequence comes from Pinus taeda, assembly GCA_000404065.3. Lineage (NCBI taxonomy): Eukaryota > Viridiplantae > Streptophyta > Pinopsida > Pinales > Pinaceae > Pinus > Pinus taeda. The sequence continues at coordinate 248,102 of APFE030596854.1, forward strand.
TTGTCTAATTCAAGATGTATTTGTAAAGAAACTAAATTACATGATAACAAAAACAATGCCTCATTGAATATCGGCACAAGTCAAGGCTATCATATGGGGCAAACGTATGCATGAATAAATAGAGTGTAATACCTTAATTCAAATTTATGGGTTTGAAGGTAAGCCATCGGTACTGGAAATTTTTAATATATATTATATATATATATATATAGATACATATTTTTTGTTGAATTATGCAAGCAATCCATGACTGGTTGGTTATATTTGACAGAAAAAAAAAAAAAAAAAAAAAAAAAAAAAAAAAAAAAAAAAAAAAAAAAAAAAAAAAAAAAAAAAAAAAAAAAAAAAAAAAAAAAAATATATATATATATATATATATATATATTATTTATTTTTTGTTGTTTACTACTGGAGAAATGAAAGTGAAGAATGTGGTTCATGTTGCAGAGATCAAAAATACTTTACATTATTTTAAATTAACTGAAGCCAAAGCCATTAAATCCTTTGATAAATAAGGTCTATTTAGAACACAACTAAAAACTATTGGCTATGAGAATTTGTTTCCAAGTGGTAGAGAGAAAATTGAGGAAAGATAGAATGAATCAACAAAAATTCAAAGACTAGTAATAAATATTGAATAAATCATGAAGGAATCAAGCATTCGAAGAGAAGATAAAAACAAGAAAAGAGGAACAAATTATACGAAGAAAAATGTACCTACCACAGCTCGGGTGTGAGTTCATCCTATAATCAAGAAATGAGAAAAAATTCTCCAATTATGAAACCGATTCAGCGTGGGCTATCAAGTAGTAGAGATGATAAAGAGGCTCTTTGGAGATTCAGTCCAAAAGGAGTTTATAGGACTAAATCAACAAAATCCAAAAGTCTTGTCAAAACAGGAAGGAGTGAACAAGGTAAAGACATGGAAGTTTATAGCATTGTGCGAGTTGGTTGGGTTAATGGTTTTTTAGCTAAAAATCATAAAATAATGCAACAAATTGCTGAAGATATTACTATTTTCGATGACCGTCCTATCATATTGTAAAATCCAAACTATGAAAGGGGTGGTAAAACAATGAATATTGAAAAAGTAAAGATTGATAACAAAAATTTTATTAATCCAGTAGAGATGCATGTTGATCTATCTGAGGTGGAACCATGGGGATCATGAAACTACGTCAATCCACTAGTGATGTACTTGGAGAGTCTCTTAGCCAAAAAGAAGCAAAAAACCTAAGACTAAAAAAGAAGAATAAAAGAGCTAGAAAATGCTCTAAACCTGAGTTCTTTGTTGATGGCTTCATTGGAAATATGGACGACACCTTTGGTAATTTATACACCTAATAGCTCATATAGATCTCATAAATAATCTTAATGTGGTGAAAACATATATTAACAGTAATATATGTGAAAGATTGCACATTATTGAACATGCATGTTAAACAACTTTCAATTTGAGGCATTTAGTACAAATAACAAAGTCATTTGCCAAATTCACTAAATGTGATCTCGATGGAGATAGATACTTTGTAAACAATGAACTACTTACTATTAGTTAGAGGCTTTATTTATTTTTTGATCCAGATAAAAAAGGAAAGGACTATTGAAAGCTAATTGAATGAAGCATATCAAAGATGCATGGTCTCAGAGAATCAAAATATTGGAGAACATTATTTATGAATGTGAAAACATAGAGAATCGAAGAACTAATTCCTATGACAAGGTTTTACAGGTTGTGCAAGACCTAAATGGTCCACCCATCACAAGTGATTATGATTAATTAACATGTGAATAGACCTTGTTACAATAGCATGGGCCAATACCATGCCTTATTAATGCCACATGCCTAAAATCATAACTTATTTCACATTCACAATATTTTATAATAATATGAAAAGATTATAAACCATGGATACTCACCGGAACTTTACACTCCATGTTATTAACATGTAAATAGCATTTGTTCCAATTCCATGGGTCAATACCATGGTTTATCAATACCATGGGTTTAAAAATCATAACTTATTTCAGAATCAAAATATTTTATAATTATTTTATTTTAAATTTTATTTTATAACGTGCTTTTAATTAAATCTAAAAGAAAAAAGGCTATCATTACTTTTGGGATATATCTAAACCCTCTATACTTAGGACTATTAAAAATATTCCCATAGAAATTAAATCAATGTTTTAATAAAACAAAAAATGAAAATATTTTAATATATAAAGATGCAAAATTTATTGAGGTCACACGTGTTCTACAACTGACTATGGGATAGATGTTTTCAAGCCCACGAGCTGTGACGTGTGATGTGCGATGATTTGGGTGAGTGCTTCCAGTTATGTGCGACGAGCCGAGTAAGCGACGAGTCAGCGAGTGTGCACATTGCTTGCGATGTTTCGTTGTGATGATGGGACGAGTTGGGGAAGTGCAATGAGCTGGGGCAGTCGGTTAAAGGCACTCAGGGCATGAGCATGATGATCCAATGGAGGTGTCGAAAACCGAGAATTGGAAATTAGCTAAGTATGGCGAATTTCCCAAGAGGATGCCTTATACCATGCGAGCTGGGCTTGTGGACCCGACGGGGCAACAGTGTGGGAAGGCTGATGGGAAAAGTGGGTGAGATGACGTATCATTATGGGAAAGTTGGTTGAATGGACAGGGCGACCTAGGTAGGCTAACCCATGAGTTAGCCATAGTGGTTGGTACACATAGGCGACAGTTACGATGGGAGAAAAAAACAACGCAGTCTTCACGTCTAACAAGGTGAGCAAGGGTGATAGGTGAGCTGCAGAGTTGGACGGATAAGGTGAAGGGGGAAGTGTAGGTGGGTGCCCAAACCGAAGCAAAGAGCTGGGTTTGAAGTGCCGGAACAATTTTTGAACGAGTCGGATCGTGGGTCAGGTAGGCAGACGAACCATAGGTAAGCGGGCGGGTGGACAAATCGTAGGCGGGTAGGAAGGTGGATGGGCAGACGAGCCATAGGCAAGTGAGTAGGTGGGTAGTTAGCATGGGTTGGCAGATGAGCTAACAATTGGGCACTGCGACGAGTCAAGCGAGGTCATCTCCGATTGGGTGGTGTGCCTGCGGACGAGTTGAGCATGGGTCAAGTTAACCACCTATGGGGGTAGGTGCACCCACAGTTGGTGTAAATGAAGGGTGTTCAAGTGACACAGAATGACGACACAGTTGAACGATCAGGCAGGAAGATTGCGAGTGTGCATCAGGTGGGCGACACACTGTACACAAGGCTGCATGGTGAAGAGTTCGGTGATTGTGTTGAACATAGGTGGGTGCGAGGGCAGGCCGCGAGTTGGATTGAATGACTGAATGATGGAGGGCGACCTAGGCATGGGTACCTTTTCTCGGTGTGTTGGGTGACCCGACCTAGTGAAGGGTGGGCACTCTAAATGACAGTTCGAGTGGGCTGCAAGACAAGTAGACCGAATTATGAAATTCAAATGGTTTTGTGAGAAGGAAGTTGGGGTTCCTCTCCAAGTGTTGATTTTGTAAAATTGAATTATTGTCATCATTATTGTGGGCAAACTCATCTTCAGGGAGTTTCCCCTCTCGTTATATTTCCATTGTGCATATGTGTAAAGTAATAATGATGATGAAAGATATGTAAATGAATGTTTTTGCTGTGCTTATGAATTTTATACTTCTAAAGTGAAAAATAAACCAAGTATGGAATGTTAGGCATAGTCCACACCTGAACGTATTGGTGAAAAGAAATTGGGCAGTGGTGCTGCACCCGCATTCATGTAGTTGAAAGACTACCTCGAGGGTAGGGCGTGACAAGTGGTATCAGAGGTATTGAATACCGAATGAAGAAGTGATACACCTACACTTCGTGACATGTGGTATTAAGGGTATGAAGACTTGGCATTTGTGATAGGTGATATTAGTTTATTGTCTATACAAAACTACAAAGAAAGCGAATGGCTGAGATGGAAGAAAAACCTCAGGCAGTGACGGGTGAATCTGGTAGGGATGCTGGGGAAGCTTTCTTGGATAGGGTATTGGATCATATGGAGGAGATGTCTTTTGACATGGCTTCGATGAAGGCTGAGAACATTGAAGTTCGAGAAGGCTATGAGAAGGCGAAAGGGGAGCTTGAAGACCTCAAGGTCCAGTACGATTATACTGAATGGTAGTTTATACAAACAGAAAATGAAGTCAAAGAGATTGGTGAAGTAAGAGATCAAGGTTTGGCAGAAATCTTGAAATTGTAGAAAAATCTTGATCATGCTCAGAATAAGATTACGGTGTTAAATAAGGTTGTTGGGCACAACGTAGGTGGAGGTGTGGCTCAGGTAAACGTCAAAGAACCAAATTCTTATGATGGGACAAGAAGTGTGGAAACTCTCGGTAACATTCTATGGGATATGCAACAATACTTAGAGCATTTGGGGATGTCTGATGAAGCAGCCAAATTCAAGGTAGCTGCTCATTTCTTGATGAAGGATGCTAAGTTGTGCTGGCGAATGAGGATGGATTAGATTGCCAATGGCAATGCTGCAGAAATCACTTCGTGGGATGAGATGAAGAAGGCTTTGCAAAATCATTTTAGTTCACAAGACAAAACATGGGGTGCAAGGACGAAGATAAAATACATAAAGCAAACAGGGAGTCTAGAAGCTTATCAGTGAGAGTTCTCAAGTGCAGTTTTGGAACTTCCGCACATGGCGAAAAGTGACAAGGTGTTCAATTTTATCATATGATTGAAACCTTGGGCACACAATGAAGTGAAGAGGAAAAGGATAAAAACACTTCAAGAAGAATACGATGTTGTGGATCTCTTGGTAGAGAACCATGATGAAGGAACCCAAGAGAAGAAGAAAAACAATGATAAGAAAAAAGGAAAGTATACAAAGGAGGAATCTTTGAAATCGCATGATAAGATGAAGACGACGAAACCGTTGAAGTGTTGGATAGATGAGGAACCACGTACCATGAAGAACTATCCTTGAAGGCTGAATGTGGTTTCCATAGCACAGTCCAATGAGAAGAAGAAAGAAGAGACTTTTGTGGGGGTCATGCAGATTCTAGGAGCTACGATGGATATGGAAGCAGTCTCATGAAGAGATCCAAAAAGAAACAAGTTAGAGTGTGTGGAGATGACATTTGGGAGTGGTGTTGTACTCACTATGGTGGATAGTGGGGCAACTCACAACTTTGTCAATGAGGATACTGTGAGAAGGATTGGACTAAAGTTTGTACCAGTGTAGGCACAAATGAAGGCAGTGAATTCTCCTCCTAATTCTATGATCAGTGTAGCTGAGAAAGTGCATGTGACACTTAGTGAATGGACAGGGAAAGTTGATTTCACTGTGGTGTGAATATATGACTATGAGGCTATACTGGGCATGGAGTTCATCAAGTAATTTGAAGCTATGATTGTTCCCTATATGACAAAATTATACATTTACAACGGAGGAGAGGACGTACCAATTGGTGTTGTGACTGCGGGAGTTACGAAGGCCAAGTGTAAACTGACAACGATGAATATGGAGAATGAGAAGTGAGATGAAGCGGTCTATAAGCGATTATCTATTGTAGAGGCAAAGCTTATGGAGTAGTCATAAATTTTTAGGACATTGTCTGATAGTATCGTGGATCTATCTAGGAATCTAGAGGCAGTGGCTGATGATGATGATGCTGAGGATGTTAGACTGAATGTTCAGATGAAGAATCAAGAAGCATACCTATAGAGAATATAAGTGGAGGATCTGGATAGGTGGATTGGGTTGATTAGTGAGGGAGAGCCTTCAGGCTCTACTACATCCTTATTTTCCTAGACTATCATGGAGATGATGCTCATTGTGAGCTTCTCATCGCAGTGAGTCTCCAACATTTTGAGTAGGCATCTAGGGATGGGATGACACAGGTTGATAGGTAGCATGTAGTGGAGAGTCATGATGATGTAGGGGCATGACTTCTTATGGAGGCGATGCATAGTTGGATTAGCTACCCAACTAGTCACCGAAATGAGGGGTAGCAGGACACGATTCCTTCTAGAGTTTGGCATATCTATGGCGTAAGGCAAGTCGAGAGGTGGAAACATTTGGATTACTCATACACATAGTCTGTGTGGTTTGATGTTTTTGGAAACAGGTGGTTGTTGGGATGGAGAGTTGTTGAGGATGAAAACAATTTAGAGTGGGGGAGTATGTTAAGCCCATGAGCCGCGATGTGCGATGTTCGATGAGCTGGCTGAGTGCTGCTAATTATGTGTGATGAGTCAGGTGATACAAGAGTCAGCGAGTGTGACGATTCAGCGAGTGGGCCCATTGGCTATGAAATTTCATTGTGACGATGGGATGAGTTGGTGAAGTGCGACGAGTTGGGGCAGTCAGTTAAAGGTGCCTAAGCCATGAGTGCTACGAGCCAATGGAGGTGTCGAAAAACTGACAATTGGAAATTCGGCTAAGTATGGCAAACTTCACAAGAGGAAGTCTTATACCCTGCAAGATGGGCATGTGAACCCGACAGGGCAACGACGTGGGCAGGCCGATGGGCAAAGTGGAATAGCCAACATATCATCATGGGCGAGTTTTCTAAATGGACAGATCGGCCTAGGTAGGCCGACCCACGAGTTAGACATAGCCATTGGTATACATAGGTGACCATGTGGATGGGAGAAAAAAGCAACACAATATTCAAGCCTAACAAGGTGAGAAAGGGTGATAGGTGAGCTACAGAGTTGGACACATAAGGGGAAGGGCGAAGTATAGGCGAGTGACTAGACTGAAGCATGGAGTAGGGTTTGGAGTGCCATAGCAAGTGTTGAATGAGTCAGGCTATAGGTCGGGTAGACAGATGAATCGCAGGCAGGTGAGCGGGTGGATGAATAGCAGGCGAGAGGACGAGTTGTAAGCAGGCAGGTGGGCGGGGGAGTAGGTGGGCGGTCGGGATGGGTTGGAGGACTAGCTAATAGTTGGACAGGCCAACCCCCTATTGGGCGGGCCAACCCCCTGTTGGGCAGTGCACCCGCGGACGAGTTGACCATGGGTCAGGTGAATGACCCAGGTGGGTAGGTTCACCCACGGTTATTGTAAACGAAGGGCATTCGGGTGACACAGCTCAGCGAAATGGTTGAATGATTAGGTGAGAATATTGTGGGTGTGCGTCAGGTGGGCGACACGATATGGGAAAGGCTACATGGTGGAGAGCTTGGTGGTGGTCTTGAATGGAGGTGGATGCATGGGTAGGCCGTGTGTTGGGATGAACAATTGAACAGTTGAGCGAGACCCAAGCATGGGCGCCTCTACTTGGTGTGTTGGGTGACCTGACCCGGTGAAGGGCAAGTGCTCTGAATGACAATTCGGATGGCCTGCAAGACAAGCAGACCGAATTGTGAAATTGAACTCATTTTTTGAAAGGGGAGTTGGGGTTCCTCTCCAAGTGTTGATTTTGTAAAATTGAATTGTTACCATTATTATTGTGGGTAGACTCATGTTCAGGGATTTGCCCCTCCTGTTATATTTCCACCATGCATATGTGTAAAGTCATAATGATAATGAAAGATATGTAAATGAATGTTTACGTTGTTCTTATGAATGTTTATACATAGAAAGTGAAAAATAAACTAAGTATGGAATGTTAGGCATAGTCCACACTTGAAAGTATTGGTGAAAATAAATCGGGTGGTGGTGTCGCACCCCCTTTCATGCAGCTGAAAGACTACCACCAGGGTAGGGGCATGACAGGTGGTATCAGAGGTATTGAATACCGAATGAAGAAGTGATACACCTACACTTCATGACATGTGGTATGAAGGGTTTGAAGACTTGGCATTCATGACAGATGATTCAGGTTTGCAGGTGATATTGGTTTATGGTCTATACTAGACTACAAAGAAAGCAGACGGCTGAGATGGTAGAGGAACCTCAAGTAGTGACGGGTGAATCTAGCAGGGATGCTAGAGAAGCTTTCTTGTACATGGTATTGAATCATATGGATTAGATGGCTTTTGACATGGCTTTGATGAAGGCTGAGAACATTGAAGTTCGAGAAGGCTATGCGAAGGTGAAAGGTGAGCTTGAAGACCTCAAGGTCTAGTATGATTATACTAAATGGAAGTTTATACAGATGAAGAGGGAAGTCAAAGAGATCGGTGAAGCGAGAGATCAAGCTTTGGTAGAAATCGTGAAATTGCAGAAAGATCTAGATGATGCTCGGAATGAAATTATGGTGTTAAAGAAGGCTATTGGGAACAACTGAGGTGGAGGTGTGGCTAATGTAAAGGTTAAAGAACTAGATTCTTATGACAGGTAAAGAATTCTGAAAACTCTTCGTAACTTTCTATGGGATATGAAATAGTACTTTAAACATTTGGCGATGTCTGATGAAGAAACCGAAGTCATGGTAGTTGCTCAGTTCTTGACAAAGGATGCTAAGATATGGTGGCAGAGGAGGATGGATCAGATTGCCAATGGAAATCTTGCATAAATCACTTTGTGGGATGAAATGAAGAAGGCTTTGCAAACTCATTTAGTCCACAAGACAAAACATGGGATGCAAGGATGAAGATAAAATACATAAAGAAAATAGGGAGTCTACAAGATTATCAGCGAGAGTTCTCAAGTGCAGTTTTGGAACTTGCAGACATGGTGGAAAGGGAAAAGGTGTTCAATTTTATCATAGGATTGAAACCTTGGGCGTGCAATGAAGTGAAGAAGAAAAATATAAAAACACTTGATGAAGCATTTTCTGTTGTGGATCGCTTGGTAGACCACTATGATGAAGGAACCCTAGAGAAGAAGAAAACTACTGACAAGCTAAAAGAAAAGTATACAAAGTAGGAATCTTTGAAATTCGCATGATAAGATGAAGACAAAGAAACTGTTGAAATGTTGGTTAGGTGAGGAACCACATGCGGTGGAGAATTGTCCTTCAAGGCTGAAAGTGGCTACCATAGAATAGTCCAATGTGAAGAAGAAAGAAGAGACTTTTGTGGGGGTCATGTAGATTCTAGGAGTTGCAGTGGCTATGGAAGTGGTCTCACAAAGAGATCCGGAAAGAAACAAGTTAGAGTATGTCGATATGAAAGTTGGGAGTGGTGTTGTACTAACTATGGTGGATAGTGGGGAAACTCACAAATATATCAATGAGGATACTGTGAAAAGGATTGGACTAAATTTTGCACTGGTGCAAGCCCAAATGAAGGCAGTGAATTCTCCTCCTAATTCTGTGATCGGTGTAGTTGAGAAAGTGCATGTGACACTTGGTGAATGGACAGGGAAGGTCGATTTCACTGTGGTGTGAATAGATGGCTATGAGGCTCTACTCGGCATGGAGTTCATGAAGAAATTGAAGCTATGATTGTTCCCCATATGAAGAAACTGTACATTTATGATGGACAAGAGGATGTACCTATCGGTGTTCCGACCGTGGGAGTTACAAAGGTCGAGTGTAAACTAACGACAATGAATATGGAGAATGAGAAGAGAGATGAGGAGGTATATAAGCAATTGTCTATTACAGAGGCAAAGCTTATGGATCAGTCATATATTTTTATGAAATTATCTAATAGTACGTTGTATCTATCTAGGAGGCTAGAGGCAACAAGTGATGATGATGATGAGGAGGATGTTAGACCGAATGTTCAGATGAAGAATCAAGAAGCATACCTATAGAGAATAGAAGTGGAGGATCCGAATAGGTGGATTGAGTTTATTAGTGAGGGAGAGCCTTCAAGCTCTACTCCCTCCTTTCCTTCCTAGACTATCATGGAGATGATGCTCATTGTTAGCTTCTCATGGTAGTGAGTCTCCAACATTTTGAGCAGGTATCTAAGGGTGGGATGACACAGGTTGACATGTAGCATGCAATGGAGAGTCATGATGATGTAGGGACATGAGTTCTTATGGAGGCAATGCATGGTTAGATTAGCTACCCAACTAGTCACTAACATGAGGGGTACCAGCACATGATTGCTTGCAGAGTTTGGCATATCTATGGCATGAGGCAGGTTGAGTGGTGGACACATCTGGATTACCCATACACATAGTCTATGTGGTTTGATGGTCTTGGCGATGGGTGGTTGCTGGGATGGAGAGTTGTCAAGGATGACAACGATTTAGAGTTGGGGAGTATGTCAAGACCACGAGTTGCATTGTGTGATGTGTGATGAGTTGGGTGAGTGCTCTCGATTATGTGTGATGAGTCATGTGTGTGACGAGTCGGTGACTGTGACGTGTGAACAAGCGTGCACTTTGGTTGCAATGTTTTGTTGTGATGATGGGGTGAGTTAGGGAAGTGTGATGAGTTGGGACAGTTGGTTAAAGGTGCCTGGGGCATGAACCCGATGAGCCAATGGAGGTGTCGAAAAACAAAGAATTGGAAATTCATGGAAGTATGGCAAACTTCGCAAGAGGACACCTTATACCATGGAAGCTGGGCATGTGGACCCGATGGGGAAACGGTGTGGGGAGGTTGATGGGTGAAGTGGGTAAGCCGATGTATCATCACGGGTGAGTTGGCTGAATGGACAGGTCGGCCTACCATGAGTCAGCCATAGTGGTTCGTATACTTAGGCGACCATTTGTTTAAGAGAAAAAAATAATGCAATCTTCAAGTCTAACAAATTCAGCAAGGGTGATAGGTGAACTCCAGAGTTGGATGCATAAGACGAAGGGCAAAGTCCATTTGAGTGCCCAGGTTGAAGCACAAAGCTAGGTTCAAAGTGTTGTAGCTAGTGTTGAACGAGTCGGGCCACAGGTCAGGTAGGCGGACAAACCACAGGAAAGCGAGCAGGTGGACGAATGTAGGGAGGTAGGCAGGAGAGCAGATGAGATGTAGGGAGGAGGGTGGGCAGATGAGCCACAGGTGGGCAGTCAGCACAGGTTGGTAGACACTGTAACAATTGGGCACCGTGACAAGTTAGGTGGGGTGACCCCTGGTTGGGTGGTGCACCCATGGATGAGTTGAATTGGGTCAAGTGAATGACCTCGGTGGGCAGGTGCACCCACAGTTGGTGTAAATGGAGGGTGTTTGTGCGACATAGTTGAATGATCAGGGGAGCATATTGCGAGTGTGCGACATGTGGGTAATACGCCGTGGGAAAGGTTGCACGGTGGAGAGTTCAGTGGCAGTGTTGAATGAAGGTGGGCACCCGGGTAGGACACAAGTTGGGTTGAATGACTGAACAGTGGAGGGTAACCCAAGCATGGGCACCTTTGCTCGATGTTTTGGGTGACCCAACCCGGTGAAGGTTGGCCCCTCTGAACGACAGTTAGAGTGGGTTGCATGACAAGCAGACCGAATTGTGAAATTGAACTAGTTTTATGAGTAAGAAGTTGGGGTTCCTCTCCAAGTGCTAATTTTGTAAAATTGAATTGTTATCATTATTATTATGGGCAAACTCATCTTTAGGGAGTTTCCCCTCCCGTTATATTTCATTGTGCATATGTGTAAAGTAATAATGACGATGAAATATATGTAAATGAATATTTTTGTTGTGCTTATGAATGTTTATACTTAGAAAGTGAAAAATAAACTAAGTATGGAATGCTAGGCATAGTCCACACTTGAAAATACTTGTGAAGAGAAATCAGGTGGTGGTGCCGCAACCCCCTTCATGCGGTTGAAATACTACCGCCCAGGTAGGGCATGACAAATGTTGTCTCGTTACTTGTAATAATAGTAAAAAAATTAATTCTTTCCATAAAGAGAATACTTCAGTTTGCACCTTAATTTTATATTACTTCATATATAGATATAAAGTAACCAAAAGTAAAAAAATTAAAAATTACCTTTTTGGTATAAGGAAGAAATATAATTTCTTCACTACTTAATATGGAGATGTCAACAAATAGTATTATTCATATTACATGAGGTGTAATTCATTTTACAGTCAATTTGCAGGTAATATTTAAAACACAAATATATTAATAACAAAAAATATTTGACGATCAACCATGTGTCGAGGGGGAAAAGATATTTGATTTGATCCCATATCGATTATTGGCATATCTGAACTTAAAATATGAGGGGGCATAAGTGTTCAGGGGGATCAAACCTCTTTTCACTCTAAAAGATGTTTGCATCTCAAGAGACTTGATCCCTCTCCGTGTTTGGTAGATATTGAGTTAAGATGGATCTAGGATAGTATAATATGAATAATATTATTAAGAAACACCATAGATCCATCATAACTAAATATCCAAGTGTTGAGATCAAGAAGAGTGACTAACAGTAATTGAGGAAAGATAGAGAAAGATTATTTTAATTTTTTTGATTATTTTCTTTTCTTTGACATGATTTATCAATAATATAAGTTTGATAATTTACAACCAATTGAGTTTTTTAAAATTAGATACTTTCTTAAAAACAATACAGTGGGATCAAATTTAAGTGAGAGAGGGGGGAGGTGTGAGAAATGGTGAGAGATAGATGGAGGGAGATAGTGACAAAGTTTGAGGGTGCAGAGGGAGAGAGGAAAAGGGATAGATAGAGATATTGATGGGCATGGAGAGAGAGACGTAGGAGAGAGAGGGAGGGAGATGAAAGAAGAGTGAGAGGATTGGAGAGAGAGATGGGGATAGAGGGGGGGAGAGGAGAGGAGGGAAGACAGAGGAGACAAGAGGAGATAGATAGGGAGGGAAGGGAGAGAGAGAGAGAGAGAATGATAAGGGAGGGATATAGTGACAAATTTAGAGTGAAGAGAGGGAGATAAATAGAGAGACATGGGGCCCAGAGACAGAGGGAGGTGGGAGAGAAATGGAGAGAGAGGAAGGAAGAGAGAGAGGTATCAAGAGAGGGAAGTAGAGATAGGGAGAGAGAGATAGGAGTTGGAGGGTGGGGGAAAGGGAAGGAAGAAGAAATAAATAAAGGGAGAAATTTTGAGAGAGAGAGGGAGTGACAAGGCAAGGATGGAGAGAGAGTGAGGGAGAGAGGAGAGTGGGAGGGAACATAGAGAGAATGAGAGAGAGAGAGAGAGAGAGAGAGAGATAGAATAGGAAGAGAGAAAGAGAGATGGGGAAGAGATAAGGAGGGGAAGGAAGATTGAGGGAGAGAGAGATAGATAGATATGGAGAGAGAGTGCCTATGTTTGGGGTGTGAGATAGAGAGAGAAAGAAGGAGCAATAAAGAGATATGTAGATATAGTTGCACGGGGGAGAGAGGGAAGAGGAGAGAGACATAAGGAGGGAGGGACGAAGAGGGATAGATATGGAGAGTGGTTGTGTGTGTGTGTGTGTGGTTGGGGAGGTGAGATAGAGAGATGAAGAAGAAGATATGGTGGTAGATATAGATATATATAGTGAGTGAGAGAGAGGAAAAAAGAGAGAGACATGGAGAGGCAGAATTAGGTGGAGAAAGATAGAGTTGGGGAGAGAGGGAGTCAGATAGAAAGAGAGAGATTTGGGAGAGAGGGAGTAGGAGAGAGAGAAGGAGAGAGGGAGAGACAGAATTAATAAGAAAGGGCGATAGACAATGTTAGCATGTGGGATTCTGAAAGACTTGGGATTTCCAACCTAGTGGCCAACAAAGACCCACTTAGCATCGACCATTTCAGCAACACCCATGAAGTGAGTGAATTCTAAAACAAGATGCTAATGGGTTACTATTAGAACTACATTTCTTGATTTTGACAATATTGTCTTATGGTTCATGATGCATTACTTCTAGTTGACACATGCTTTACTATCTATTGGCCTATTAGGCCATGACCTAGGTTTGGAAGAGTGATTAGCCAAGAAAATCCTGCAACTACTGAACCCTTTTGGAAATAGCCCGCAGAGCAAGGACTGAAGTCTCACCTGAGGTAGCAAGGGAGGGTGCTAGAACTAGGTTTCCGCACCCTTGGGATATCTGGATGTGGTCTGGAGGGGTCATAAACCGTTCTGTGGCCTCATGCCACTCTGTACTATTATCGGGCTTCTGCGTAGATCTGCGCGGGTGTACTTAATGAAATTATTACAGATCCGATCTTCTTGTTACAGTTTTTAAGAAAACATTTAACAATAAAACCCAATGCATGCAATTATAAAAATATATAAACTCATATAACAGATGCATAAACCAAAAACAATAGATCCCCGAAACTTTAGAAATGACCTATATTTATTAATATCTTCCTTCAATACAACCAGATCTGCCCTAAGTACTCAGCTGTGGGGGTCCACGCACACAATTGTGGACTTTACCAGGCCTCTGCGCACACAACTGTAGAGCTTTTATCTATGTACCAACACCCTTGACTCGAACTTACAGACATAGAGAGTATTGCCTTCACAAACCCATAACATCAAGATCCAAAATAAAAACTTCCAAAAACTGACTTCCAGCCATAGAGCCTTGCTTTATTTATACATTCCCATGGTCCGCAGACCATGGGCAGGCTGACTCACTTCCTATTATTTTACATTATTTTTGAGTGGAAAAACCTTTCACTTGACTCATTACAATTTGCACTCTGCGCACTTCACGAAGTCTTTACCATACTTTTTCGAAAAATTATGGACTGAGTCCCAAAACCATTATGTGGGGCCTCTGCTACCCAACAAGCCCCCAGTACAATCAACGTGACTCATCCCAAGTCACTCAGCTGATGTGGCCATCTTTGTGGGAAGGTCATGCAGCAACTTCTACACTTTGCTTACACTTGCAACAAACTCCTCTGCCATCTGTTGTACCTGTTCTATGCAAGCAATCGATGCATCGATCTCTACTTCAGTCACCTGTCCGGGTGCATATGCTACCTGCATGTGGCCACCTTTCACTCGATGGTGGTGGAAACTGTGAATGCCTCATCAAGCCAAGGCTAGATCTATTCTTTAAACACTACTCCTTTCTCTCGAGTGGAGTCAGCCTATATCTTAAGAGCCTGAGCCTCCATCATTTTGGCCAAGCACTACATAATAGCAACCGCCTGCGCGGTCCCCCTGACATTATCATAGGCATGTTGTAGCTCCCTTGCCTTTGTTTCCAACCGTTGTAAGGTTGGATCCTCCTGTAGTGACGTGAGCATAATAAGTGATTGATACAATATGTTGGGTCACTCTTGTATAGCACGTGCTATTGTTTCTCGTCTGGATTGAATGATGCCTTTCCACTACTCGGTGACCTCCGGTGGTGTAAATGGTTATGCTTTGAGTTTCAGCTCTGCGATCTGCAAGATGAGGGCCAACTGAATCCTCGTGGCCTCCTCGTTTGCTTCGCAGAACCCACTAGCCAACTTGTGGATTCGTATGCCAATAGGAAATTTGGCTGCAATCTCCAGCTCAGGGGCACATGAGAATGCTTCCCCTACAATTTACTCCAACTGCCGATTTTATGTGACCGCTTCATCCTGTTGGAGGCTCAACTGTTCTATATTAATTCTCTTCTCACTGAGTACCTGTACCACGCGTCCTTCCCTAGCATAGAGCTCCATCATGGTGCTATCCTAGAGCTGGTACAAGATTTCACGTGGGAGGGCAGCGAAATTTAATCCAAGCCCCGTAAGCCAGCCCACCACAGCTCTATCCACTGCATTTTCTGTTATCAGCGCTCCTGCCAGGAGCATGATAGTATTGGCCATTTGGTCCTTTAGTATCTGCTCAACGGCTAACATACCCATAACTCCATGAGTATTGATGGTTCCCGGCTACAAGGCCTATGGCCCAAGTTCCCACAGCTCCACGTAGAGCGTCCCCAACACAATCTGTTCCTTTGACATGGCCTCGTCAATTGCTTCCCGACTGACTTCGAGAACTGTGTCCCATATGTCACCTAGGTCACCCTCTGTCAATGTGGTAAGTTCCCTATCCCATTTAGATGCCTTGGCCTTCTTCTGCGGCTTTGTCAGTTCTATCGGCCACGGTCGTTTTAAGGGTGAACCCATGGCGGTTGGTGCCATTCTTTCCATTCCTGTATCTGTGGCTGGCTATGTGGTCACCTTCAGACCACTTTCGTCCTTTTTCATCATAGTCCCTTCTACAGTTGTTGTCCCTATAGAAGCCTGCACTGCCTCCCATGTCTCCTGTACTTCCGCAGCGTGCTATTCATTCCTCTTTTGTTTTGCTATGCACTTAGCTTCAGCCTTGTGTTTTTGGATAGTGGTTTCATCACGCCTCACTGCATCAGGTCCACGCCAACCTGGTGGCCAAGTATCCAATACCACAAATATAGCCTCATCAATGGAAATGAATGGAAGTGTGGACCACGTCTGGTCTGGGTCCTTGCGCGCCCGGATGTATACATGGTGCATGTTGGCCTTAAACTTGGCAATGTTCTTCACACTCTCATATATCTCTGTGGACAGACAGGGTTGCTAGTTGATCCACTGTCAAACGTTTGCTTCCATTAGTATCCAGAAAATCTTGATGTTTCGGATTCCTGCGACGTCCCTCGTCGCCTAGAGCGATGTGTATTTGGTGACTTCTAGCTAATCCTGGACCAGGGAAGGAAACTAACTATCTTTGAGTAATTCACTGTTAACCAATATAATGGATCAACCATGCATAGTGGAAGGTCTTACCCTCCTCTTGGGCATCACTGTAGTTGGTCAGAAATTCATCACAGAGAAACTACACCCAATTGAAATGTTCCCCTTCTCCGAATTGCTATGCTAGCATGACGACTATTGCTGGGACATCGTTGGTGTGGCATTTCCACATCACTTTTCCTGCCAGCAACTGGGTAGCAGCACAGACCCCTTTGTTCGGAATATTGTCAATAGCATACCCTTGCTACCTTTTCTCCAATTTGTATTTCTTTTTGAAGGTTTCCATCATCATCACATTGCCACTCATATCAGCTATTTCCATGTGATCCCTTCCTTCACAGGGAAGCCGCGAGATCTTATGAATAAGTTCGGCTCTGATGGGAATGGGTTTGTCTATTGATAAGTATCCATCAGGTACCAAAGAGAGCAGTTGTCAGATGACCAATATTGTGATGGGAAGCTAGTGAAAATGTGGAATAGATAGGAGAGAGAGTAACCCAACTTCCTCCACCTTTCGCAGCCACTCCTTCGATTGAAGTGTCGTAACAGTTCCCTCCATGCTTTGCTCCATTAGTTTGCTGGTTGCAAATGGGGGAACATATCGGTATCTGCAAAGTCCCACTGGCTACGTCTGCCTTCTACCTCCACACTCATTCGACTTCAGCTTCCTCTGTGCACACCACCCTGGTGTGATTGCCGTGCATGGTGCTTCGTCTGTCACCCCCTGTGGCTTCACCTTTATGATTGAAGTTCCACAATGTTTGACAAAATCCTCCTCCCTTGTTGTGTCGTTGTCTGTTGGCTGTTGCCATACCTTAGTTGTCATGCCTCGTAGTTATCTAATCATCATGTTACAGTTGAGTGTTGTGACTTCATGCAATCGGTTCTTCCATCATTCGATCTCCTCGTCTAAATTTGAGGCGCAAGAACTATCGCGCTCCCATGAGATTCTCCTATCCGCTGTGGGATTCACCCGATCCTGGTCTTGCACTATTATTTGGTAGATGCATTCCAGTTCATTGTCACTATCCTCATCATGCACCATTTTAGTGTAGTGGACTCCTTTAGCTGGATCCAGTGGAACAATTACCCGAAGTGACTTTTTCGAATGTCATTTTCCGTCTTTTTAAGTTGATAACTCCATTCATGTCCGTGGCTCAATCTATTCCTAGCAATGCAGGGTATGGATTACTGTCATCAACAATTTCTATTACCTCGAAGTCCATCTATGTACTTATGCCTTCAATGTCCACTGTCACCCCTTGCAGTCATCCCATCGGTAAGATATTTTGTTGGTTGGCCATCTGCAGTTGAATAGGAGACCACTATAGTGTGGGCCTACCCATGCATTCCCATGTTCACTTAGGAAACATATTCGCATCCAACCCTAAATCTAGAATGACCTAGTCCATCTCGTACTCAATGATTTGTGTAGTCATTCGTATCTCCCGCCCGATGCACAGAGCATGCTTTCCCAATTTCTAGACAACGCGTGGTTCCCCTAACCCTCTGCACTTAGTGATCAGCTCTTGTAGTCCTTTAACTGCTCTATTGTCATTCAGCAACTTCATACATGTCTCCAAAAAGGTGGTAAGCATAGAGGGATCCATTCCTGTCTCAATTAGATCCCTTGTACCTGGTGTAGAGACTTCCATGAAGCTCTTTTTAGCTTCCTTAAACGTCTTCTTCACCTGTTCCATCTCAAAGTCAGGTTCCCTTGTAGGAGCATCACAACCCTTCCCATCTTCTCCAGGCTGTTTCCATGCTTCTCCCCATGTAGTTCTGTCACTCCTTAGTACCATGTTTACGCCAGGTTCCTCTTCACGCAGTTCTGACTTCATCATTTGGACATTTTGAGTTGGAGTGGGCTGTAATACCCCCCTTTTGCGCATCTGGGCAGTTGGCGTCAGACACTCTACAATTTGATGGTCAAAATGCTCACAGTATGGACGAGATATTCTCGTAGGGTTAGTATAGTCATGAGCGTAATGCCCCAGCCTACCACAATTATAACGGATCAGCTGTTTGTAGCCCCATCAAAGCCCCATTCGTCTTCCTCGTTCGCATCCTTGGAATCCCCTGTGGGGCCCTGCGGCTGGGTCGAAACCCTGTGCCTCAGTCTGCATTTGATAGGCTCAGGTCCTTTCCATCATTAGCTCGTAGCTTCGACAAGTTCGCTCATCGTGACCTACTGACCTACAAAATTTACAATACAGCTACTGTGGAGTCTCGGTATACTTCTGCAATAGGTGGTAGTTGTCTGTTGCATGCTTTCCTCCTACTTCACAAATCGCGCACCAGAAGGTAGGCACCACATTTGGCCTTGCTTATACCTCCAGCCTCCCCCCTCCTGCCAGATAGTTTCTGAATATATGGCAGTGGCCTTTGTCGTGACCTTGACCTTTGCATTTGATGCATCCTACTTCTGTACACACCTCCAGTCAGTGCACCCTTTCTTGCTTCAAACTTTTCATTTCTAAGCATAGTTTGTAGTTGCGCGTGGATTTGCTGAACTCCCAACCCCAAATCATGTATTAGAGTTTCATGCAACCTCATCACTATCTCCAATGCTTCAACTTGGGTTGAGATCTTTTGATGTGATAGCATCATCCTCAGATGTGGTGTCAATGATGCCACAAACCACGCGCAGTGTTGCGTGTCCATCAACATCATGTTAGCCTCGCCAATTGTACTTTTCAATCTCTGATCCAGATCCCACCGGGTTTCACCAGGCATCATAGTGATCTCCTTGAACCCAATGATCGATTGCATTTCTAATTTTGTTTGGCTAAATTCTTTGTTCTACACATCCTGAATCGCCAATATTCCCACATTTAGGTAATCTCTAGAGTACTTTATATACCACGTCAACGCACAGTCCTATAGTGCGCTAACCAGAGAAGCCTTTTTGATGTTCTCATCTATTACACCTTGGGCTTCCCATACAGCCTTTAGTACAAACCAGAACTGATTTGGTTCCTCATTTCCTATGCCTCTACGTACTAGCAACTTGATCACACCTACCATCCCAACCCTCGAAGGTGATAGCAGTGGGGTAGTTGAACATGGGTTGGATGTGGGTGAAGTAGGTGATGGCATGGACGGTGGTGGTATTAGTGGAATGCACTACTTTATCAATCGAACTATGCTTCTTGGAGAGAACCCTGTGAGCTCTTCCTCACTTTCTCATGAGAGTGAAATCAAAATACTGTTTTCTAATACTTCAATTGCTCGATAGTCTCTTTTGCTCCTCGTTACCCCAGACATCAATGGATGCGCATAACCTATTTTTTACATAACAACATTTTAATCCAAGTATTAAGTGATTTGATGTACTTACCCTCTAATCCTTGGAGAAAGTGCCTCACAGCCTCACTGTAACTCATAGTTGTGTCTATCATGAACTCGGTTATAAAACCTCCCATTATTCAATACAACCAATGATTTACTACTCATGCGATTTTATCTTCAGATGCTTCCAGTCTACACACCAACTCTGGAGTCCACATGATGGGTTGATCTAGTCTACACCTTCCCTGACTGCTAGCTAGCCTTGGGATCCACTCATGTAGTTCTGTTGAGAGAGACATGAAGAAGATCTCATGGATTTCTGTGTATATGTAGCAATCCAGCCACCTTTCCTTAGATATTCATGGATTTCTACTTTCTTGTACCATAAACTCATGAAACTTCTAATCCAACCAATCTTTAAGCTATTCTTTGTAGGGTTCCAACATTCCGACATCGGACATCCCTTAGGTAGATCTTGGTCCTGGCAATGGAACCATTTGTTGGCTTATTGGGCCCTGACCCAGGTTTGGAAGAGTGATTAGCCAAGAAAATCCCGTAGCTACCGGCGCTTTTGGCAACAGCCCACGAAGCGCGGACTGAAGTGTCACCTGAGGTAGCATGGGACACTTCTAGAACTAGGTTTCTGCACCCATTGGATGTTTGAATGTGTTCTGGAGGGGTCACGAACCGTTCTCTGGCCTCACACCACTCTGTACTATTATCGAGCTTCCGGGTAAATCCACATAGGTGTACTTAATGAAATTATTACAGATCTGATCTTCTTGTTATAGTGTTTAAGCAAACATTTAACAATAAAACCTAGTGTGCACAATTATAAAAAGATATAAACTCATATAATATATCCATAAACCAGAAAACAATAGATCTGCAATACTTTAGAAACCACTTACCTTTATTAATATCTTCTATCGATACAACTAGATCCGCCCTGCACACTCAACTACAAGGGTCCACACACATAGCTGCAGACTCTACTAGGGCTCTACACACATAGCTGTAGAGCCTCTATATATCTACCAACAACCTTGACTCGAACTTACAAACGTAGATAGTATTGCCTTCACAAACCCATAACATCAAGATCCAAAACAAAAACTTCCAAAAACTAACTTCCATCCATAGAGCCTTGCTCTATTTATACATTCCCATGGTCCACGGACCATGGACAGGCTGACTCACTTCCTATTATTTTACATTATTCTTGGGTAGACAACCCTTTGAATTGACTCATTACAATTCGTGCTCTATGCACTTCGTGGAGTCTTTACCATACTTTTTCCCAAAATTGTAGACTTTGAGTCCCAAAACCGTTACGCAGGGTCTTTGCTACCTAACACTATCCACATATTCACATGCACCAAATAGGGTCTTAATCCTTTCATCCCATCAAATAGCACAACAGTCTACAAAAAGCATGTGTGGTGGATATCAGTGGGTGACAGATTCATTCATTAAGGGTCAATTCAATGCCAAACCTAGATTTATCTACTTACAAATAGACATCATCAATCATTAAAGACTAAATTGACACTAGACCCCAACTAATCAACTACCAACAAGTAACAATAGGTCTTACTTCAACCCTGTGACAACTATTTCACCCATCACACACATTCATAAGGATTTAGAACATAAAATACCAATTATACATGCATTATTCTTGGCCCACAACATAACCAATCAACATCTAGGTTAACAACCATTGCATCATAAACATTTAGACTATCATAAGTTATACAAGAAACTAATCCACTAAACAACATAATATGCAGACAACTACACAAAAGAGATTAAAAACACATTTCCACAGTAGATTATATTGTCATCACTAAAAGGGACACAACGCCCAGAATGACATTGTAACAACCCTGGTGAAAATTCCATGTAATAAAAGTTAATAAGGGAAAAAATAATAACCATGGTTGATGGGACACTTATTCCAAGCTAAATGTTGGGAAAAACATCTTAGTGTGGGTGTTCATTGATTTATTATGGCTAAGGAAATTGGCAAACGAATAAGGCTTTCGAATGGCAAAATGAAAGTTTTGCCACATTTATTTATGAAAATAATGGAAATTAGGAGAAAATGGATGTGAAAGGTCATAGGTTGCATGTGAGGAGGAAAATGAAGGAAAATAATGGAAACTGAATAAAATAGAAACCTCATTAATAAAAGGCTTATGAGGATCAGTTGGTAACCTCTTGTTTGTTTAGTTTTTGAGCTCTCTCATTATTCTCTCTCACTCTCACTCTTGGACACTTAAGATATATCTTGGAGCATTTTGGCATTGGAGCAAGAAAGGAAAAGGAGGCAAGAGGGAGCAAAGATAAAGCAAGGAAAGGCAAGATCAAGTAGCAAAAACACGATTCTTTGCAGGTATCATTTTTCATGTTTATTTTTCTTGCTAGATTTGGAATGCATGGTATTGCATGTGGTTATTTTCTGTCATGGAATTGGTTTTTCCAAGTGTTACAGTTTTTCGGTGTAGCCTTTCCATTTTCAAATAGCCATGGTGTGAACAGGTTCTCATGTTTTAATGGAGATGGATTTCTAAATGGATTCGAGGTTGAGTGGCATGGATCTTCAAATAAAAGAGCAAATGGCCTAGTGCTCCCTCAACCAAATTGTGGATCACGATAAAGTCAGTGGCATAGTTACCATTGAGGCAGATTGTCAGTTGCAGTAAAGCTAGGATAGTGTTGCCATAGTGGGCCTAGAAATCCTTGTCAATGAATTGTAGGATATATAGTAAATCCAAGAGGTGGTTTGCTCTCCATTGGGACTAGTAATCCTGAGTTTGTCATATGCGTAAAACCTACAGAGTGGGTCTTGTTTTAGGGCCTAGTCATCCGAGTTTGGATTTCAGTAAATCCTGAGAGACTAGGAGACAAGAAAATTCCTCATGCTGTAGGTAAAGAAATAAGGTGGCATCCATGCTTTCTTGGGCTAGTGATTGGGTGGAGATAATGGTAAAGTAGGCTATGATATGTTTATTGTGTTGGCCTAGTGATTCAGGATGGATTATGGTAAAGCCTAGTTTCTACTGATGAGGCTGAGATGGTCTAGCATTGATATGCCTTGGCTAGTTCTTTTGGTTTAAGTCCCACATTCATGCTCGAAATATGGCATGGGGGTGAATGGCTGAAGAGAGACATGGCTCAGCCAATCTATGGTCAGGTGGAACGTGGTAGTCCAATCTCAAGTTTTTTTTGCATTCATTAATGAAAAATTCATTCCCTTGATTTTCATGTGTGAATGTATTGGTTTACATATGGATTTTATGGATGATATATTTATGGTATTTCTATTGTCACTATGTTGGTCACATGTATGTTTTATGATAGCATCTATGTATGCATCTCAATATGTTTTTACTTGTAAATGAATGGACAATGTATCTATGACCTAATATATGATAATGTAACAAAAGACATCGGGGAATGAGGGTTCTTTGCAATTCTCAGATAAATATGAGATCCCTATGCTTAATTTTGTTGTTTACACCTATAGCTTACATGTATGTGATATGTTTGATGAAATGCTTCTCATTGTTAGTAGGGGTCTGGTTAAGTGCTTATTTAACTAATCACTTCTACTTCATTGTTTCCCTGTTATTTTATTTCTCTTAATATATCATTCTATTTTGGGCAGTGACCTGGGCTCTGGGCCATAAAAAGTGGCTCACGTCCCAGGAACATTGGCACAGTTCTAGAAAAATTGGTCCCTGGATGCTGACTTGTGGGCCTGTGAGAGCGTTCAAATGTCCCACAATGTTGGCATGCCCATAGCATGACAACATCTAGAGGGGAAGTGAATAGAGGTTTTAGTGAGACCTAGGGGAAAGTTGCCTGAAGTGGTGGCATGGTTCTCAAGGGTCCTATAGTTGGTGTGGAATGTATGTGTATTATGTTTCTGTCAATTCCATTTCATTAAGGTCAAATAGGAGATCGAATCTAACCATAGTAGCCCCTCATCACATGTTTACCTTGATTGGTTGGTTACTTGTATAGATGTGGGAGGAAGGTGTTACAGAGTGGTATTAGAGCATGGTTCACCCCTCAAACTAGATGGGATGTGTGTTGGTCATGCATGCATGTCATTTGTGTTTGTGTCTGTTACACTTGTATTCCATGTGCTTGTTGCATTTTTGTAGTGTTGATCATGGTTATAGTAATGCCACCATGTGAAAGTTAATTTTGTTATTCTGGAATGCATCATCGTGAGTATATGATTGGTTAAATATTGTTGTATGTTGCTTACATGTATGATTTTGCATGTCTGGTTACATTGATGTATGCTTGGTTGTATGTATCATTCTTGTAGGTTTGGTTACAAATATTATTATCTTATGCTTGATTACATGCATTAATGCATATGTGTGGTTTATTATGCATTTCTTATGCATATTGATGGTTGCATGTGCTAATGTGTGTAGCAGAATAATGGTTGTTGTCATGCACAAGGTAATAGCATGCATTGTCGATATGGTCTTGCATTAATGATTGGACTCTAGCAAGAATGATGCTTATGTGTTGAAGCACTGACCTGTTATATGTATATTTGCTATTATGATTATGTTACACATGTATTACACTAATTTTTTGATCTTGTAGACAAGGTATCCTCATTGAGCTATACTATGGTACATTGGTTTATTGTGATTTGGTTTAGCTGACATGGTGTGCCTTGCGGGAAAGAGATCAAATGGATAGAAATATGGTAGACTACAAAGACTCTCGCTATGAATTAGATGAGCACCATGGTGTGGGGCACTTATCTGATTTGGAAGACACATTAAGAAGCTTGAATGAAGAAATAAGGAGTTGTAAGGAAGATAGTGACAAAGTCATATGGGCACAAGAGAAACAATAAAAGGTTAATGTTATACTTCTTCAGAGTATGTCAGAATTGCAGGGACAAGGGCCAATTTAGAGCGGCCATGGACAAGAGGACAGAACTAATGGGTCATATGGCAGTAGGTCTCATGGTGGTCACATTTCAGATAGAGATGACACTATTAGAGATGGCAGGTTGTTGCATACTCTGGATAGGAGAGGTGATGGATATAGGTACTATTCTAGTTCTAGTTTGGATAGAAATCTTGATCATCATTGTGATGATCAATATAGGAGGATTGATAGGGAATACATGCCAAATGGGTTTAAGAAAGAAAGGCTACCTATGTTTTATCGATATGTGAAGAAGTCAGAGGATGTAGAGGCTTCGATACATGGTATGAACAAATTCTTTGAGTTGCATAATTACATAGATAACATGAAGGCTAGAGTAGCGATCTTCATCTTGAAAGGTAAAGCATACATTTGGTGGGAAGACATGAAGCAGGTTAGAGACATTAGGATGGATGACTTGAGTTAGCAGGATTTCAAGGGGGTTTCAGGAATAAATACTTGTCAGAAATGTACTACAACAGCAAGGCAAAAGAATTCTATGATCTAAGGATGGGGTCAATGACATATGAAGAGTACATGACCAAGTTTCTGGAGCTATTGAGGTATGTACCATATATTACAAATGAGAAGGATAAATTTTAGTGACTTTTCAGTGGATTTCCATTAATATTTAGAGATCATAATGAGTACGATCAGCCTCGGTGACTTGAGGAAGTTATTGGGAAACTGAAGAATTACTATGAACAGTCAAAGCGTAAGAATGAATCTCAGCAGTGATAGAAGGGAAAAGGAAAAGGTAAATGGAATCCTAAGAGGACATAGCCTCAGCAAGTAGATGAGAAAAAAATTGTGGCACTGCAAAACAGGTTTAATGTAGCTAAAAGGTGACATGGGTTGCAGGAGAAGCACGAAAAGTATTGGTACTGGTTGGTTGGAGTGACTGACATGTGCTAAGGAACACCTTAAGAAATATTTTGCACAGAATCAGGGTGGTAGGCATCAGATATATATAGTGCACAGGAAGCAGAAACTGTTCGAGATGTTAGCCATAACATTCCTCATAGCTTTACAACATTGGATAACAAACAAGAAGACCATCATGCATCTATAATTAAGATGGACGGTAACCTTTGTGATCAAGTTATTTCTATTTTGATTGACCCTAGATCTAATTATAGCTACGATAGTCCTAACTTGGTTGATAAGTGTGGTTTGAGTAGGGAATGCATGCAAAATCTTGGTTAGTGCAGTTGGCTACACGTATAGACAAGCAAGTTCATCACTGGGTAAGAGCTTCTGCATTTGATTTGAATGGTATTGCTACTACAACACATCTAAATGTATTATTGTTGGCATCATCAAATACGTTTTTGGGCATGGATTAGTTGTATCTTCACCGATCCAAAGTATATTGTTATCACAAATCCATTGATTGTATTGATGACAATGGGGAACTAAGAGTCTTGTAGGGTAAGAAGAAATCCACATCATTTAGGTTGGTGACAGCTATGTAGGGAAAGTGTAGTCATAGGAAAGGGTGTATGTTATTTGTAGTGCACATTTCTAGTGACAAGGCTAAGGAGGTTGAGGATGTGATTGTGTTGAGAAGGTAGCGAGTTCTGCAGCAGTTTCAGGATGTATTTCCTAAGGACATTATAGATTTTCCACCTCATATGGAGGTCAACTTTTATATTGACTTAGTGCTAGGGTTAGCTCTAGCATCAAATGGACCTTCCATGATGAGCACACTTTAGTTGGTAGAGTTGAAGTTGTAGTGGAAGGAAATGTTGGACAAGGGATACATTAGACTTGTATCACCATGGGGTGCACCGATATTGTTAAAGAAGTAAGATGGAGCTCTCATATTATGCATTGACTACTGGTAGTTGAACAAAGTGAATATCAAGAACAAGTACCCATTACCGAGGATTGGTGATTTGTTTGATCAACTGAAGGGAGCAGTAATGTTCTCTAAGATCAACTTGAGATTTGGATTCCATTAGGTACACATTAAAGATGAGGACATTTACAATACAACTTTCTAGACCAAGGATGGACATTATGAGTTTGTTGTAGCTCTATTTGGCTTAAGTAATTCTCTAGATATATTTATGTGCTTGATGAATAGTGTACTGCATCCATATTTGGATAAGTTGTTATTTCATTCATTGATGACATATTGGTATATTCTAAAACAGAGGAACAACATGATGAGAATTTAGAAAAAATGTTGCGGTTGTTAAGGGAGCATGAGTTGTATGCTGAGCTCAACAACTATAGTTTCTTTCAGACTGAGGTACACTACTTGCGACATGTTGTCTCCAAGTTGGAAGGCATTGCAATTGATCCAGAAAAGATAATAGCCATCATGGAGTCAGTAGCTCCTAAGAATGTGGATTGGGTGAGATATTTCATGTGGTTGACAAGACATTATAGTAATTTCATCAATAAATTCTCGCAAATTTCTTATCCTATCACATCATTGCACAAGAAGGGTAAGAAGTTTGAATAGACAGAGGAGATGGAGGTTAGTTTTGACTAACATAAGAAGTTGTTAACACATGCGTGAGTGTTACAAATTGTAGATCCAGACAAATATTTTGTAGTATGCACATATGGTTGGAACAGAGTGGTATTCTATGAGTCATGAAAACTAAATGACCATGCAAAGAGCTAACTGAAACATGATCTTGAGTTAACAATGATCATACATGCATTGAAGATGTGGAGGCATTATCTTCTTGGAACGAGGTTTGTATTGATGAGTTATCATATTGGGTTGAGGTATTTGTTTGACTAGCTGAACCTGAATGCCAGGCAGGCTAGATGGTTGGCCACAATTAGTGAATTTGATTTCAGGAGTAGCTACATCAAAGGAAAGGATAATAAGGTCGAATATGCTCTTAGCAGGTGGGTATATGTAAATCACTTAGCATATATAAGATCTTATGGGAAAGATTTATAGGATAGGATCTTGTAGGAAAGTCAGTAGGATGTTAAGTATATGGAGATTATGCATAGGTTGTAGAAGATTATTGGTACAAGTACATGTAGTGATACAGATACAGGTACAAGTGCAGGTGCACATGATATGGTCTATTGTCTTACGGAAAATGAATTGGTTAGTTTAAGAGATAGAATATATCTGCGAGATAGTAGTTAGCTCAATAAGGTGATCTTGAGAGAGCTTAATGTGAAACCATATTCTAGTCACCTAGGTTACCAGAAGACATTGAAGACAGTGAAGAGATTTTATTATTGGCCGAACCTGAAGAGGGATGTAGCAGAGCTTGTGGCTCTAATTTTTTATTATCAACATGTGAAAGTAGAGTATAAGCATCCAGGTGGACTGCTATAGCTGATTGTGATTTCAATGTGGAAATGGGAGGTCATTTCCATGTATTTCATCACAGGGTTGCCAAGGATAGTGAGACACCATGATTCCATCATGGTTGCTATGAACAAGTTGACAAAGGTTGCAAATTTTATTCCGGTTAAGTCTACATTCTTAGCTAGGGATGTGGAAGAGGTATTCATCATAGATGTGGTTAGACTGGATGGTGTTGTAAGGAATATTATGTCAGACAGGGATGTAAAGTTCACCTCCATGTTTTGGAAGGAATTGTTTGCAGGTATGGGCACAAAGTTGGCCTTCATTACAACTTATCATTTGTAGTGAAATGGAAAGATAGAGAGGTTGAATAAGATATTAGAGGACATGTTGAGGATGTATTTGATGCATCGACAATGGAAGTGGGAGGAGTATCTTCCCTTGGTTGAGTTTTAATACAACAATGGTTATTAAGATTCATTGAGGATGAGTCCTTTTGAGGCATTGTATGGACATAGTTGTAATACTCCCATCAGCTGGAGTGATCGAGTGAACATGGTACTTATTGGACAAGACATGGAATAGGAAATGTAGGTGATCAAGAATAATCTATAGGGAGAACAAGATAGGAAGAAGAGTTATGCCAATCGGAAGAGGTTGTTCAAGGAGTTCTAGGTTGTGGAACACGTTTACATACACATCCAACAAAGGAAGAGCTCCTTATGGATTGGATCATGTGCCAAGTTGGCATCATGATTTTGTGGACCCTTCCAATATCATTGTGAGGATTGGTCTAGTAGCTTATTGACTTGAAATACCTTTCATAGTGAAACTCCATGATTTTTTCCATGTATCATTGCTTAAGAAGTATGTTAAGGATGTTGATCATGTAATTGACTCGTTTGTCTTGCAGGCGGAATCAGATGTTGAATTCCAATCACAGCCTCAGTGTATATTGCAAAAAAAGGTGCTTAAGCTCCAGAATTGAGTCATTGAGCAAGTTAAAGTGGAGTGGAAGCACTTTGGGCCAAATGAAGCTACATGGGAGATGGTGCATCAGATGCGAGAGATGTATCCTTCCTTATTCTTTAGTTGAGGCTAAGTGTTTTTGCTATGGTATTTTGGTATATGTCTTTTTCAGTTCGATATATGTTTGATGATGTTTTGGATATGTACATATGTACATGAATGAAAATACCACCATGCTATGTTATAAAGCTGAAATAAGCGGTATGGGTGTCATGTCATTATGATGTTATGCTTGTTATGTTATTCTGATGGTCTTGTTTTTAGTTGGGTGACCATTGTCAATATTGCATCGAGCTATGTCATAAAGCTCCATGGGTAGTATGTTTGTGTTTTAGAAGTTTTTCTGAGGTATAGGTGTGGTTGAACACTGAGGACGGTGTCCCCCAAGGGGTAGGGTTCTGTAACAGCCCTGGTGAAAATTCCATGTAATAAAAGTTGGAAAAAGAAAACATAATAACCATGGTTGATGGGACACTTATTCCAAGATGAATCTTGGGAAAACATCCTAGTGTGGGTGTTCATCAGTTTATTATAGTTAAGGGAATTCGAAAAGACCATAGTGAAGGATTTGGAAAGGAAAAATGGCACTTTTGAAATTTTTTTATGAAAATAATGGAAATTAGGAGAAAATGGAGGTGAAAGGTCAGAAGTTGCATGTGAGGAGGAAAATGAAGAAAATAAAGGCCTCATTAATAAAAATGCTTCTAAGGATCAATTGGTAACCTTTTTTTAGTTCAATTTTGGAGCTCTCTCATTATTATCTGTCTCTCTCACTCTTAACAACTTAGAGTTTTCTTGGACCACTTCAGAATTGGAGCAAGAAAGGAAAAGGAGGAAAGAGGGATGAAAGATAAACCAAGGAAAGGCAGGATCAAGAAGCTATAACATGATTCTTTGTAGGTATTGATTTGTATGTTTATTTTCCTTGCTATATTTGGTAGAAATGGTGTTCCATGACATTGTTTTCTATCATGGAATGGATTTTCCCATGTCTAATAATGTTTTTAGCCTAGGCTTTTCATTTCCCAATAGCCATGGTGTGATGCGCTTCTCATCATTTGGTTGAGTTTTATTGTTGGATGGATTCAAAGCTGAGTGAGGTGGATCTCTGAATGATACAACAGATAACATAGTTGTCCCTGAACAAGAGTGTGGATCGTGGTAAATCCTTTGGCCTAGTGACCCTTGAGCAAGACTATGGGTTGTGATAAAGCATACATTGTGTTGCCTCAATGGGCCTATCAATCCTTTCTGGTGAATGGCAGGATATATGGTAAAGCAAAGATGTGGTTTGCTCTCCATTGGGCCTAGTAATATCAACTTTGGGCTATGCGGTAAAGCCTAGAGAGTAGGTCTCGGTTTAGAGCCTAGTCATCTGGGTTTGGATTGCAATAAAGATTGAGAGACTAGGAGACAAGAAAATTCCTCATGGTGTGGGTCTAGAAATCTGGTGGCATCCATGATTACCTGGGCTACTCATCGAGTGAAGATCATGGAAAATCTTGTTATGATATGTTTTTATGTTGGCTTAGTGATCCAATATGGATTACGATAAATCTTAGCTTCTATTGATGAGGGTGAGGTGGTTTAGCCCCGATATTCCCTGGTTTGTTCTTTTGGTTTGATTCACACATTCATGCTTGTTATATGGCACGGGGGTGATTAACTGAAGAGAGTCTCAACTTAGCACATCTATGGTTGAGTGGAATATGCAAATCCCATCTTCGGTTGGTTTTTGCATTCATTGATGAGAACATCATTCCCTTTGTTTTCATGTGTAAATGTATTGGTTTATATGTGGATTCTATGGCTGATATATTTATGGTATTTCTGTTGTTACTATGTTATTTATATGAATGTTTTATGACAACAGTTATGTATGGCTCTTAATATGTTTCTACTTGTAAATGAATGGATAATGTATCTATGAAATAATAGATGCTAATGTAGGAAAACACATGAGGAAACAATGGTTCTTAGTGATTCTCATATAGGTATGAGATCCCTATGCTTAATTCAATTATTTACACCTATAGTTTACATGTTTGTGATATGTTTTATGAAATTCCTCACATGGCTAGTAGGGGTTTGGTTAAGGGCTTGCTTAAGTAATTGATTCTACTTTATTGTTCCCCTATTATTTTACTTCTCTTAAGATGTCATTCCATTGTGGGAAGTGACCTAGGCTCTGGATTGGAAAAAGTGGCTCAAATCCCAGGGATGCTAGCATAGAACTGCAGCAATTGGCCCCTGTACCATTGCTTGCAAGCTTTTGAGAGTTTCCAAAGGTCCCTATATGCTAGTATTACCATAGCATGAGAGCATCTAGAGGGAAAGTTAACATAAGTTTTAGTGGGGCCCAGGGGAAAGCTACCTGAAGCGTCAGCATGGTTCTCAGGGGTCCTATAGTTGATGTGGAAGGTCTGCATATTTTTTTTCCATCCATTCCATTTCCTTAAGGTCACATAGGAGGTTGAATCTTAGCATAGTAGCCTCTCGTTGCATGTTTACCCCAATTGGATGGCTACTTGGGTACATGTGAGAGGAGGGTGTTACATACATTCATTGAACAAAAATTCTCATCATCCCTCTAGAATAACATTATACACCAACAGGAAACAAACCATGAACCTAATCTAGAATGTCCAAAGTCATATAAAATTAAACATATTTAGTAAATTAAGACTGCCTAGCAATGATGGACTCCAATATATACTCAAGGCTCAAGGAAAATAGATACAAACATCCAACACTCAGACGTAAGCTCTCTTTCTTGGTATTTTCTATGCTCAACCAACATTCGGTGTCCACACCTAACAACCAATGTCCAATGACTAAAAGCAAACCCATGCTCTATACTCAGAAGGCCTTCTTATCTTCATAGATAAACCTAATGAATTTTCTTAGCCTTTCGTCAGATAAATCTATCTATCCTAGAAGTTTTTAGGATATTTTCTCATCACTTCTGAGTTATCCCATGCATATCCTTACTCGTTCAAAATATCCTTCCCACCAATCGGTTCCACTTCACCCTTTCTCCACCTTCTACAAAATATCCCCATCTTCCTACTTTTCACAATCTCCTCGGTCAACTCCACCTTCTAGAAAATCCTAAATACCACTATTCATCTACGTGAGCCTTCCATCATCTATTGCCATTATCATCTTCTTGCATGACGCAAATCTACACAACACTACAACTATTTCCCCATCCCTGTGTTGTGCTCAAGTCAACCTTCCACGATCCTTATCCTTACTGTGCGGTCCTCCACTTCAAAAGAAAAAATAAAATATTTTTTTGGTCTCCAACAGGCCCCAATACAAAAATGTGGCTCATCCTCGAGCCACTTAGTCCTTCTCCTATCTCCATGGGTCTGGGACCTCTACCCTTACTAAGTTTGTCTTCCTTCCATTGGTACAAGTGCCACAGGGAAAAACAGGGAACTTTGTGGCCCTGGAGCGCTCCAAACAACCCATGTGGGGATCGCTGCATTCCCCTCCCCACATTGGTGCTCTTAGAGAAAGAAACTTATTCACCATTGTTTCTTTGGGTTTGATTTCCATATATCCCTAGTACCTATCCCCTTCTTGCATCTCGTACCTACCTCCTTCTCTCAGCAGGGATAGGAAAGACTTTGTGTTGCTAATTTTCTTCATGAAACAAGTCTTAGCCTTGTCCACTTTCTAAGGCTATGGTTTTCTTCTATTCATCCCCATGCTTCATCATCATTCACTAGGGAAAAACCATGTCTTGTTGCTAGAACTCCCCTAGTGAGAATTTTCCTAACACCACTCTACCATATGGACTTGAA
Source organism: Pinus taeda (assembly GCA_000404065.3). Taxonomy (NCBI): domain Eukaryota; kingdom Viridiplantae; phylum Streptophyta; class Pinopsida; order Pinales; family Pinaceae; genus Pinus; species Pinus taeda. The sequence goes on from APFE030596854.1 coordinate 280,933, forward strand.
AACCCACCATTCAAAGCGTATCATGTTAAACTAACTGTTACAATTATAGCCTTGCATGAGAACCATCCTTGTGAGTGGCGGGGAACCTCTGCTGTCTGGGACACCTGATACAAACTAATCACCCATTTTACCCTATATCTCCCACGGCCCTTCCTTTCAGCCATGCTTCCTTGTTGTAACCTCCTTTTCCATAATCACATCCTCTCATTATCGATAACACCTTGGGAAGTCCCATCCACCATCCCATTAACCTTTCTCCTTCTTACTTTTGCAGCCTTTTCTCACCTCTATAAATATCCTCTCTTTGTCACATTAATCTTGCATGGCTCTCATGAGTTTTCTACCAAACGCTTCCTATTCTCTCTATTCCTTTGTTATCCTCATACTTTATCTTGAGTATTTTTATGTTCTCCATACCTCCTTGGGGTGGTGTTTTATAGAATTTCCCTGCTTCACTCTGCTCCTCATAGCTTATCATTATAATAATACCTTCATTATAACTTTTCGATCTAGATCCATGCAATTCTACACAATTATTTGATATTAGATCGATCTTATGGTTTTCACGTATCCTCCCTTCATCCCAATCAATTTCACCTTAATTTATCCTTTTAATGTCAGTACTATCCCTTTTTATCTCTTATCTTTATAATTCATTCCTCACTTGACAGCTAACAGTCTCCCCTCTACTATAGAATGAGGCTAACCAATCCTCTCAGTCACTTTCTTTCTTCTCCTCAAAGATTTCCCTAAATGGATTGGTCATCCTGGCATAGTTTTATTCATGCAACCTTGTCATTCATTTATGTCATTCACATGTTGATCTACATTGTCACTTGGTGTGCCTAGTCTAAAGACCTGTTTTTCACCATGAATTCTTCACACGATTATATTTTGGTAGTGATCCCCTAAGCATAGTGTGTCATCTACCTTTGACAACACGCATGTACAAAACTAACTCCAGTGTGACCTGTTTCCCACTAGCACATCGGATTGGTTTACACCATTTCTTCATAAGATCTCCAAACACCGATATAACTATTATCGTTACACTCTGTAAATTTATTTACATCAATTTTACATATATATAGAGGGGATAACACCCCACTCTGATTATCACTTGGTTTCTAGCCTACTCCTTGTATTCATACAATAAGTCCACATCCTTTTTGACAATATCATTGTCCCAATAATCCCCAATGGCCACCATCTTGGGAATTTCTTTGGCTTTAATGTTTACCTTCATAATTTTGATCGATTGTACATACTCAAATTTCAATGGAGGTAATTCTACTAAGAAATCACCTTTAAATTTTCGAATTTGGATATTCTAGGGATCATCATTGTCCTCCCCTTTCTCTACTATAGTGTAGAAATCCAAAAAAATCTTGTACCTATTGTAGGTGTTGATGTACAGAACATAGTGGTTCACCCTTGATTATTGTAGGTCCATTAGTAATGAATATCTTCCATCACAACAACTTCAAATCTCCATCTAGTGTTGGACCTTCTAATTCAATGCTAAATGTAATGCTAAATGTAGCCCTATAATTTTGTGCCATTTAATACGAATCCCGTTTTCCTCTATGGACTTTCGATTCAATATACTAGTTTGTTGGAATGATATCCATGGTGTGTATAAATAGATGTACCAAGTATTGATGTGGTACCCATCCACTGGTCCATGTTGTGATGCAGTGCTTCAGGTGAGTCTTAGGAAATTTCATACCTGAATATTTCTCCCAAGGCTCCCCAAAGCTGGTCATGAATCTGACTTTCATCAATTCTTTACACTCTCACAATCCCGTAACTTCCTCTTTGTGTGCATCCCACCACCTAGCTGGTGTAATGTGCAACACAACATGTAATGTGAGAATCCTCTGATATATAGTATATGCTCCACATACATTTGAAAAAATATATGTATGAAAACCCATTAAAGTGAAGTGGATGGTGCACCTTGTTGAAAAAATGCAACAAGAAAAATCCTAATTTAATTTGTCCTTGAATTCAATTAGGAATTAAAATCTAATTCTAATTTTCATAACAACTTGTAACAATTAACTAAGTTAATTTGACTTAGTTGGCTCAATAAATTTGAGTTGAGATTTTATCTAGAGTCATGTAGAGTGATCCTTATATTTTAGTGGCCCACATTGAGTTCTGATTGAGTTGTAATTATTTAATTCAATTTAACTGAGTTAAATTCAGTTAAACTAGTTCTAACTAATGGAGGAACTAGTGAGAGGTCAAGTGAATTAAATTGGATTTAATTCACATGCAGTGATCAATCAAATAACTGATAATTCACTCATAAATAACTCATGCATGTTAGTTTTGAGAAAAACCCTGTTGAGATCAGAGTTCAGGTACAATGTACTATCAATTGTAAAATCATGTAAATTAAACCTATGGTGCATGCAATAAGAGCAAGACCTATGGATGGATTGCACAATTATGAGTTAGTAATTTCCTAATTAAATATGGGTTGTTTCCCAGTGGGATAATGCAAAAGTAGGAGCTTGGTAGCTAGCGAATTTGGCTAAGTATTAGATTGAGTTGTTTTGTGAAGTAGTGAGATAGATTATACTTGGGTAGAGATTGTTTGGGTTGAACAAGAATTGCATTTTCTTATCATATCATCTAATTACTGCAACATACATATAGCAGGGATTTTTAGCTGTGGCTTTCCCCAAAAAATTATTACGTTGTGTTAGATTGAAATTCTTCATTTTCTTCTTTGTGATTTCACCTATCAATTTTTGTTTCCACTGATGAGTAGAGTAGATTCAAGTTAATTTTTTTAGCATATCACAATCTATAGTTTGAATATATAAGAAAATTATAAATGGTATCGAAGTTGAAATCACTATAGAATAGGAGAATATGATTTTATTTTGCAAGAGAAATCAAATTTGTAGTATCATACTTCAGAGCGAGCATGATGTAATTCTATGGATTTAGACTTGAGTATGCCCTTGAGGGTAGCTTGAATTACATAGCTTCGAAGGACAAGATGGAGGTAGTGTTGGAAGACAATTGGATGAAGGAATTCATATGTCATGATATCACGAAGCCCCCAACATCTAATGGTAAATATTTGGCAGAGTGGATAAATTTTTTGGCCAAGACGAGAAGGATCATCCTATAAGGAGTTTGATATCATATTGTCTTGAATATCCATGATAATGAAACTCCATTTGCAATGTGGAAGGGTTTGACGGACCTGTTTCCAAACAACATTGACCACAGGAAGTTGGTGTTAGCACTCCATAGTGTCCCAAGGCTAAGAATGGAGACCGATGGAGATAACCTCAAACCAACTGTGGATCTGGTAGCTAGACCTACCAAATCAGAGAGGTTTCTTTCAAGAATCTCACAACCAATGAAGTGACTGGAGAGGAAATCATATTTGAGGCTATATATTAATCTCACGAGGGTTTGATTTTAGGGTTTGCTGGATGAATCTCATAGACCTAGGAACTAGGTTAGGGTTTTGAATGATCAATTGCAGAGATATAATGGGGAAAGGTAGGTATGCTTAGTGACAGAAGTAGATTTTCATTTTGGTGTAGGGATGAAAGGCTAGAGGATCATACTGAGCATGTAACCATGAATTCACTCATTAGAATAAATAGAACACTAGCATGAAAATCTCATCAAAGCATACCATATAACTTATGAATTTTGCCTAAACACCTATGAGATGATCACAAGAATGCATAGATATAGTAGTAAGGAAAAATATATGTTAAATTTAATGATAAATAGAGAAAAAAAAATTTAATAAAGCATACAACAAGAATCCCAAGACAATAGTTATAATTGCATGTTATATTATTGCAAAAAATTGTACACTAGCTCCAAGCTATGATTCTCAACCATCCAACCCTCTCTAACACTTAGATTAGGCTATATATAGAGAAAGACCCATTTCTCCCTCTCAGGGGTGAAATCCACCATCATAGTAACTGTTTACAAGAATATATCCAACCATAGCTAAGATTAGGAAGGTTAGAAACCAACTCCCAATTTGGCCCAAACCTGATTCACTTTGAGTTTACAAGCATTAATAAGCATGAATCTCAATTATTTTTACCTTAACAAGCATAATTACATTTAATTACATAATGTAAAAACACTAGAAGACAAATTACATCATGGAAATTTGAGTTTGAATGAAAAAAACCAAGAAAATGACCTTGTGGCAAAAGGGCAACAAATATTTTTAGAAGTGCAGTGTGTGAACTATGGAGGCCTTTTGAGGGACTTTCCGTGATCCAATTGTTGTTCTGAAAGATGTTGGAGAAATATTAGGATATTTTCTAGGTTTCTGAATCTTCAAGGCTACAAAATCACTTCTCTAAGGCTTCCAAAAATTAAATTTCCTAAGAATTCTCTAGAAGCACAGCGAGGGGTTGAAAAGAGAGGCAGAAACATTTTTTTTGACCCATTTTTTGAATTTTTCTATAGTTTTAGAGGCTGACATGGAAAACCAAGTCCACATATTGATCCAAAATGGATCCTAAAACCTCTATGTCTTCATGTATATTAATTATCAGAAACATCATCGCAAGGGGAAAATAGTGAAGGAATGGCGAGAAAGCCCAAAAATCCAAAGGAAAGCAGAAGCACAACTGGGATGCACCAAAGCTATTAGATCAGACCAATCAATCGTCTAGCTCAAATTGGTGGATCACATCAGAGGGATTGGTGATACCGTAGTCGATGGCGTATATCAGAGGCAGCCTTATGGAAACCGTGATAACGATCAACATGATTTAACGAGGACCCATTGATCGAGCGTGTAGATCAATGACCTAGATCAGCTCGCAATATTGCAACGCTATAAAAAAAATGGAAGAAATACCGAAGGCCTGAAGACCATGCGATATGCAATTGCGATATATCGGATTGCAATATCACATCGTAGTGATACAAATGAGTGGGGCCTATAGAACATGCGACATGTGATAGCAAGACCTGACGAGGTTTATAAAAGTGGCCGTATAAATTTTGAGTTCCGATATAAAAGTGTTTCTTGGGTTTTTCTATGTATTGGCGTATTTCCATATAAAAACCAAAATACAGAAGGAAATGACCCAAAGCAATAAAGTCGGACCCAAAATATTTATAGATGTGCCTTTATGTTATTAGAGTTCTGTGGTAAGTGAGATTTCGGGTGGACCTCAGGTGGTAACTAGTATTGAATGGGCTCCAACTGATCCCATACACTGGCCAACACGTGGCATGGTGCAGGAGAGAGAAAACCACCTTTTCAATTGGGTAATCTTCATGCAAATGGGCCGCCCGAAATGGTTGTTAGCCGTGTGATTGGAATGTCACAGATCAACGGTGGACCTACGATAGCGATATAACATAGACCCGATAGGGATTATGGACGTGATTGGATATTATTTGAAGTCCAATAGAAAGTCTTTTGTTACCTTTTTAAGTGTATTCTGTGTATTTCTCTATGTAAATAGAGAAGAGTGTTTATGGTATTTCACCCATGCCGATGGTCCTTTCTGTTACAAACAGGTGGCCACCATACCTTCATTGTTTTACATTAATTCCTTAATGCTCAAAAGGGAGATGAAGAGACAGGGGCTGGGAGCCAGAAATCCCAAGAAAGGAATGCAAAGCGATAATGACAATAGGGTTAAAAGCCATTTAATGGTTGAGATAGAAAAAAGGAAATTGTTGAGATAGAGAGAAAGCAGAAGACAGAGAGCAAGAGGGAGAGTCTGTGTACTCTTGCAAACTTGATGATTTCAAGTAAATCCTTGTTGTTATTTAATTGTTGTGTTGAGACTTGGTTTTAACTCACACTTTTAATAATCTTCTCTTGAAGACATAATATAGAGGTTGACATTGATAGCTGGACCAGGAGACGTAGCCAGGAAGTCTGGTGGACTCCTTAATTATTTACTGTGTTGATGTGTGTGTCTGTTACGTTTTCTAACTGCTCATTTTCTCTATTATTCACAATCTTTTCAATCCATTGCACTAAGTAATATAGGAATTCCTGCACATGAGTCTATAATACCTTTATATTGATGTAAGATCACATTTTCATATCAAGTGGTATCATAGCATTTGGTTTTGTTAAGGTTAGACAAGCTTGTGTTGGATTTTGAATGCTAACTAGATTAAAGCTCAGACTAGGAGAAGGACAACTTGTTGAGGCTAACCCAAAGATTGGAAGAGACTATTCTTAGAGGAGAATGGAAGAAGAAACTCCATTGGGATCAGAATCTCAATTTATGGAAGGTTTTAAGGCACTCCAAGCCATTGTGGAAGAGATGTATCTGGAGTTTAGGAAGGCTCAAGGTGAAAGCACCTCAAAACCCACACCAGACAAAGGAGTAGAGGAACCTTTTCTAGTTACATCTCTAGAAGGCAAAGGAAAAGGAGAAATGCCTCCTCCACTAACTCCTCCATCATCACCTTCATCATGCTCATCATCTTATTCACATAAAACTAGCCCTAATAAGAAAAAGAAGAAAACTTCTTTGATTAAACTAGATGTGAAGTTTGATTTACCAATTTATGATGGAGAACTAAATGCAGAGAAGCTAAATAATTTGATAAGACAAGTTGATTTATATTGCATGGTGTAGAACATTGATTCAGAAAGGAGAAAGATTCAGCTCCCTAGCCTTTGACTTGGAGGAATTGCACTAGTATGGTGGGAAGGAGAGAAGCAAGCTGATTTGTGAAAACATGGTAAAATCCTTTTTACCTAGAATGACTTTATTTCTACTATCAAAAAGAAATTCTATCCTTTAGCTTACATTCAATAGGCAATGATGAGTTGGCAAATTGTTCGCTAGTTGAAGGGTCAGAGTGTACAAAGTTATACTCAGGAATTCAGGAAAAGAGCTTTAACTCTAGGTATATCCTTGGACTCACTTTAGACTTTATTGAAGTATATAGGTGGTCTACATGGTTATCTAAAGCATACAATACTCATGTTTAATCCCACTAGCCTAGATGATGCATCAATTCAAGCAACACATCTAGAAGCTAGAGGTAAGAATGTAAACCTAGAGATTGGGGGAACATCTAAATATTCTATAAGAAAGAACAAGGAAAAGAAGAAACTAAAATGGAAGGAGAGGAAAGAAAACACTGTAAAGAAGGATAAACCTTCATGCACTCATTGCAAGAAAGAAGTACACGATGAGGCACACTGTTGGTCTTTGCATCCAGAATGGAGACCTAAGAAGTTCGGTGGTAAGGAGAGAAAGAATGTTGTGGTTGTTTAGCAGGACATGGGATCAGATTCAGATGATGAAACAACAGTTACAACCACATGTATTAAAGGTAAGGATTCTGAAGCATCCACAAGTAATCCTTCACAATCTGTTTATAATAAAAATAATGAGAGGGAATGAAATGAGCTTTTTCGTATTAGAGTAATTTCTAGGCATAATAAGGTTGATACTTTATTTGATAGAGGATCACAAGTAAATTTGATTTCTGAAACAATTGTAAAGAAGTTGGGATTACAAACAAAACCTCATGAGAAGCCATATCCATTAGGTTGGGTGTGTGATAAAACAAAGCTACAAGTAATGAGACAATGTAAACTTAGGTTTGTTATTCGATCAACATTTGTAGATGAGGTTGAGTTAGATATATTTGCATTGGATATATGTGGTATTGCTTTGGGAAGTCCATACTTGTATGATAGGAAAGCTATTTTTGATAGAGCTTAAAATAAGTATCAACTCACTAAAGATGGAATTGAATATATTGTAAGAGCTCGTAAACTCAGAAATAATTATTCTCTCATAAATTAAGAATAGATGAAAAGAATTGTGAATTCAAGTAAGCAGTTTTTACTAATGGTTGTAAAGGCAAAGGATCTTGAAAAATCCAATCCATTTGAAGGTTGTGATTCTAAACAGAAAGCTAATTTAGTTAAAGTTTTTTCAGAGTATGGTGTTCTATTTCAAGTACCAAAAGGTTTGCCACCCAAGCAAGAAATAGTACATGATATTTGTTTGCAATAAGATGCTCCATTACCCAACATTGGAATGTACAGGTTGTCAGCTTTAGAGAATGCAGAGAGAAAAAAGTAGGTACAAGGGTTGCTCGAGAAAGGGTTTATATGACCAAGTACATCACCATGTGGATCTCCAATCATGTTGGTGAGAAAGAAAGATGGATCGTGGAGAATGTGCATTGATTATAGAGCATTGAATAAAATAACGATCAAGAATCGTTATCCTCTTCCTCATATTGATGATCTATTAGATCAATTGAAAGTAGTTTACTTTTCTAAGTTAGACTTACAAATGTGTTATCATCAGGTCAGAGTTACAGAGCAGGATGTGGAAAACTAGTTTCAAGACAAAGCAAGGACAATATGAATGGTCGGTCATGTCTTTTGGCTTAACTAATGCTCTTGCTACATTTATGAGAGTTATGAATGATGTACTCAGACTTTTTATTGGTGATTTTGTAATTGTTTATTTAGATGACATTCTTGTTTTCAGTAATACACGGGAAGACCATGTAAAGCATGTAAAGCAGAATTTAGATGTTTTAAAAAGAGAAAATCTCTATGTAAAACTATCAAAATGTGAATTTGGCAGAACATCTTTAAATTATTTGGGTCATATTGTAGGGGGTGGTGAATTGAAGATAGATTCCTCTAAGGTTGAAGTCATTGTGAACTGGCCTAGACCCAAATCTGCTACAAAGGTTAGGAGTTTCCTAGTGGTAGCACAATACTCGAGAAATTTTTTTGTTGACTTTTCTATGATTTCAGCTCCATTACATGCTTTAACAGGATTGAAACAGGTGTTTCAGTGGGGAGGCAAACATCAGAAAGCCTTCGACACCTTAAAAGAAAAAACAAGTACAACACTAGTACTATCACTACCAGATCTTCAACATTCATTTGAGATTGAGATAGATGCCAGTGACTATGCCATGGGAGCAGTGTTGATGCAACATGGTAAACCCATATGCTATCATTCTAAGACACTTACTTCTGCAGTAGTTAATTATCCCACATATGATAAAGAATTGTATGCATTAGTACAAAGTGTGAAAAAGTGAAATCATTACCTAATGGGTAAAGAAACGATAATACATATAGATCATCAACCACTTCAATATTTGCACTGAGAAACTAAATTATAGCAATCAAGACATTATAGGTGGATGGATTTTCTACAGAAATTTCATCTTGTCATCAGATATCAAAAGGGCATACACAATAAGGTTGTAGACAAGTGATCAAGACCAATCATAAATGCATCTACTATACATAAGCATAATACAGTAATGCATGAAAGTTACATTGAACAATATACTCAAGATGTAGATTTTAAAGATGTATATGCAACTTTAAGTCACGGAAAACAAGTAGAAGAGTTGGATTATTATGTAAAGGACCAACTTTTATATCATTTGGGAAATGTATGCATCCTACAAACTCAAAGAGTTAACATAATTCAAGAAGCACATACTTCTCTCATATCAGGTCATTTAGGTGTAAGTAAAACATTTGCACAATTGCAAAGATTTTGTTACTGGCCAAGAATGCATGAGATAGTTTCTAGATATATCAAAGGGTGTACTATGTGTGCTACAAGAAAGCCCAATAATAGAAAATTAGGCTTGTACACTCCACTTCCAATTCCTTCTAGTCCTTGGGAAAGTGTTTCCATGGAGTCATGATTATTTGTTTGTTGTTGTGAATAGGTTTAGTAAAATATGTATTTTGATACCTTGTAACAAGGAGGTTACAGCTGAAAAAACAACAAACTTGTTCTTTCAAAACGTATGGGTTCATTTTGGTTTACCCACTTCTATTGTATCTAATTGAGATTCTCGATTTGTGGGAAGTTTTGGTCAAGTTTATGGGATTTGATGGACACCAAGTTGAAGAAGAGCATAACATTTCATCCACAAACAGATGGTCAAACAAAAGTGGTCAATAGGATAGTGATCCAGTTGCTCAGAGGCTATTGCAGCAAGCATCCCAAGCTTTGGGATGAACATTTGTGTTATGTGCAGCATGCTTACAACCATGCCAAGCACTCTTCTACTCAGAGATCTCCTTTTGAGACTTGTTTTGGTTTTATACCAAAGTCTCCCTTAGATTTTGTCTTTGGTAAAGACATCGCAGTACATAGTGATGTGGACAAAGCAACCAAGTTCAGTGAGAAAATATAGGAAATTCACCAGGCAGTACAGGAATAGCTACAAAGAAGTCAAGCCAAGTACAAGGCAAGACATGACAAGCATCGGGTTGAGCATAGTTTCCAAGTTGGTGATCAAGTCTGGCTATACATCAGCAAAGACAGAATGCAAGGTGAAGGTAAGAAGCTAAAATTGATAAGGTATGGACCTTTCAAGGTACCTAATAAAATTTATCAAAAATATTTTCTCCTTTGTTTTCCAGCTTATATGCAAATCTATTCAGTCGTTAATGCAGAAAACTTGAGATTGTATGAACCTTCATTGATTGAAGATCCTTAAGAGGAAAGTTAGATGCCTTCTATTGAGGATTTGTTGCCTGAATATCTCAATGAGCTACAGGAAGATACAATTCTGGACAGGAAGGTGATAACTATGCATGGAGGGGATGTCGAGTACCTAAGAATAGGGCTCAAAGGTTCAAATCCAACCAAAGCATGATGGATAGAAGTTAAACAAGTGAGGGAGATGTATCCTCACTTGATCGATGCCTAAAAACCAAATTTTTGTGGTCCAAAAGCTTTTTAGTGGGAAGGTGTGATCCAAAATGTATCCTAAAACCTCTAAGCCTTCATGTATATTAACTATTGGAAATAATATCGCAAGGGGAAAACAGTGAAGGAATGGCAGAAAAACCCAAAAATCCAAAGGAAAGCAGAAGCGCAGCCGGGATGCACCAGAGTCGTCGGGTCGGACCAATCAATGGTCCAGATCAAATCAATAGATTGCATCAGAGGGTTCAGTAATATCGCAGTCGGGGGAGTATATCAGAGCTGGCCCTATGGAAACTACGATAGCGATTAGCACGATTTAAGGAGGGCCATTGATCGAGAGCGCAGATCAACAACGTACATCAACTCGCAATCTCACATCACTATAACACAAAGGGAAGACTTACTGAAGGCCCGAAGACCATGCGATATGTGATTGTGATATATTGCATTGCAATGATACAAAGGAACGGGGCTTATACAACATGCGACTTGTGATAGCTGGACCCGACGGGGTTTATAAATGCAGCCCTATAAATTTTGAGTTCGAATATAAAAGTGTTTTTCAGGTTTTTCTGTGTATTAGCACATTTCTGTATAAAAACTGAAATACAAAAGGAAATGAACCGAAGTGGTAAAGCCTAACCCGAAAGATTTATAGATGCGACTTTATGTTATTAGAGTTCCATGGTAAGCGAGATTTTGGGTGAACCTCAAGCGGTAAGTTGCATTGGACAGGGTTCGCCCGATCCCATACACTGGCCAACACGTGGCATGATGCAAGAGAGAGAAAACCACCTCTTTGGGTGGGTAATCCCCGTGCAAATGGGCCACCCAAAATGGTTGTTAGCCATTGGATTGGAAGGTTGTAGATCAATGGTGGACCTGCAAGAGTGATATAACACAGACCTGATAGGTATTATGGATGTGATTGGATATTATTTGAAGTCTAATAGAAAGTGTTTTGTTGGATTTTTAGTGTATTCTGTGTATTTCTCTGTCTAAATAGAGAAGAGTGTTTCTGGGATTTCACCCACATCGATAGTCCTTTCCGTTACAAACAGGTGGCCACCATACCTCCAGTCTTTTACAATGATTGTTGAACGCTCAAAAGGGAGATGAGTGGATAGGGTCTGGGAGCCAGAAATCCCGAGAAAGGAATGCAATTGACAGCACCGATAGGCTTAAAAGCCATCCAATGGCTGAGACAGAAAAAAATCTAGTTTCTAAAAGACAAGGAAAGAAAAAGATAGAGAGCAAGAGGGAGAGTCTATGTACTCTTGTAGACTTGAGGATTTCAAGTAAATTCCTGTTGTTTCGTCACTATTGTGTTGAGACCCGGTTTGAGCTCACACTTGTAATAATCTGCTTTTGAAGACATACTATAAAGGTTGACACTGATAGCTAGACCAAGAAATGTAGCCAGGAAGTCTGGTGAACTCCTTGATTATTTATTGTGTTGATGTGTGTGTTTGTTATGTCTTCTAACTGCTCATTGTCTATATTATTCACAATCTTTTCGATCTGTTGCACTAAGTAATATAGGAATTCCTGCACATGAGTCTGTAATACCTTTATATTGATGTAAGATCTCATTTTCAAATCACATATGCATTGTGCATACCAATAAATATCCAACCATGCAAATAATGCATCATTTTGAGGTCCCTAGAAGAAGCGCAACATGAGCTCGCTACGCTTATATGCACCAAGATTGTCAAAAATGCAAAAGACACCCAAAATCACCAAAAGTTGCCAAAATTTCTTCAAAATTTCTCCTTTTTCTCCCTGAATAATGAATTAAACAATAAATGATGCATCAACAATTAGATCAATTATATATATATATATATATATTTAAGCTTCCTTTGTTTTTTCTTTAGCTTCCTCTTCATGCTGCTAACCCTAATTTTGCAAATCTAATTTCTAGTGAAGTAATACCCTACCATTTTTCTCTGAAGCTTTGTGTCCCTATTGGCCTTGTTGAAGAACTTTTCTAAGTTCTCATTAACCCTTCCAAGCTAGAACTCCTTGTCTTTCTCAATCTCAGCTATAATGATGTCTTCAAAGTCTTGATAACCTATTGAAGGATGTGGCTCACTCCCTAGTGCTTCTATTCTTTTCAGTCCTCTGGTCTTTTGCCTCCTTGGCTTGATCTGAGGCTCCTTATCTTCAAATTTCTCAAAATATAAAAATAAATTACCTTTATAATCATATTCCACCAGATCAACCTATTGATGGTGCTGGACACACCAACATGTCAGTGGATCTCCCTAGTAAGAAGTCCCAACTAGACCTCAGACCTTTTGGTGTAGGAGTCCTAGTAGTTGGTGATATGGTATTACCTTGACTGTGGTTTCGCACAAATAAAACTAAGATGTCCCTGTTGGTAACAAGGGTGTGACATATGTAGCAAGTCAGGGAAGTTGCATGAGTAGTTCTAACACACAGAGGGTGAGGTGAGTGTGGCCCTTGGAAACCTATGAAACAACAGAGTTAAGAAGGGAACACATGTGCTAAGATGCATCAAAAACTAGAAGGAAAGTGAGCTTGAAATCTAAAGTGATGCTTACACCAACAACAAATTTCAGTAAGATTCGTACATGCATATACAAAAAATAGCTACACATGCATGCGTAAGCAAACATATACATATATCATTTAGATCAAATAAGATAATTGATATACTATAAGACATATGCATGAAACGTTTTGGCTTTATTATCTTAAGAAGTGTAAGTTCCAGTCATACAATACAACCATGACTAACCAATAGTTCTGATAGTCGAAAATTACAGTCACTGTCACCTGCTCCTTGAAAGAGATATACTAGCCCTTTACAGTGGAGAAGCTAAGGCTCATTACAATATTGTCAAAGCTCTCTCTAAGATACTCCTATCAGAAGCTTGGCTGACCAAAAGCCTCTATAATGAGTTATGAGGGACTATATATAGCAAAGGGTGGGTTGGCCCTTGACATTGCCCTTTGTGACTGTTCATCTAAACTCATGAATGTTCATCTACTCTATGACTGTTACATCCAACTATCGACACTTCAACTTCAACTTGACAGGACATCAAATACAATGTACACATGTACCCATGTCAAACAAAATATGCTTGAGCAAGCCATGCAAGACATCATTATGACTCAGACAACTATGGGAAAACCAACTCTTTCACATCCTCATCGTGGTTGACAATAACGAACTAATGCCTTGCTTGGTATTCTTTGATAGTGTTCATGTACTCTGTGGTGACATCTTTCTGGAAATGAACTCTTGCCTCCATTGCATCCGGGTACACTGCTCGAGCTCCTCTATCCAACTCATTGAATAACATTCACATCATTGTCTTGAGCACAGGCGAACCAGAAACATAATGATGCATGGTGTCTGCACTAATCACCAAGTCTGGCCTCGTGGTTATGTGCATCAACTCATCATCTATGGGTCAATCTCTAGTTGGACCTATGCCTTTGTTTTTCCTGGGTGAGTATCCCAATTGATGGGATCGTGTGTCCATGCACAACAACATCCATACTCCTAATTACTTATGCATGGGAAGCCTACAAACTAGTGATGAGTAGTGACATATCTTCATAGTTCCATATCTGACTCCAAATGTGATGAGCCTCATCATTGGGTAATTATAGGGGCCTTAATTAACCTCCAGTCAAACCAACTATTCTCATAACTTATTGCATACTTTTGATTATATTTTGTTTATGAGATGAGTTATAGTTGTACATTTTGTTTTGTGGTCTAATGTGCATTTAATGTAGGATTAAAGGATAAAAGCAAGGAATTTTCGCAAAGACCAAGGTCAAAACTCGAATGGGACATGGGTGAGGAATTATAGGAGGTAAATCTTCCTCAATTATGACCCCTCCATTCAAATATTCCTCAATCAGCTCGGAGTGCAAATAGCTAAATCATGAGGACTAGAAGGCAGCTAAGCAAGTGAAAGACAAAGCACCAGTTTATCTCGAGTTTGGGAGCTGAGCATACCTAATTTTAAGGAATTTGTTGGAGACTTCAGATGTATAACTGGAGCTGCCTAGGACCTCAATCGGATTCAGATTTTTTATTGTAAAACTCTACTCTATTTTCAAGTCGCAAGACTTGTGACAGTTTTTTATGTAATCCATTGTTTTGGTAATAAGAATGAGTTATGTTTTGAGCCAACACTAAGTTAACTCAGAGGGATGAAGCTCTTGGGTTATGGCCCAACCCTAGTAGCCAAGGCTCCTCTTTATTGTACATGTATCCTACTATAGATTTATAGCTTAATTTTTTATTTTCTTAGTAGATGCATTTCCATTATAGCAGTTGTTGGCTTGTTGGGGCTTGACCCAAGTTCAAAGTTATTTAGCCGAACAAATCCTTGTATTACTGGCCCTTTTAGCAACAGTCTATGGAGCGTGGACTGAGGTCTCACTTGAAGCAGTATGGAGGGATCCTTCGACCAAGTTTCCTCACCCTTGAGATGTCTGAGGGGTTGATTTAGTCCAATTGTGGATACCTTAGCATAGGTTACTTCATGCACTTCTTTGACCTGCGAGGCCTTCGCGCAGCCCTAACCGGGGGCTGAGGAGCTTTTGCACTACTAGAGCAGTGATCTACAATATTTACCCAAGTCACATTGTGGATCTTACTTATCTTCTTATAACAGTTATTTATCTTCGTGTAAACAAATTCCTTCTATTAGATTTACTTATTTAGCACATTCATATGAGTTCGCGCAATAAAGAAATAGTAAACTTGCAATTCATACCCAATATATTTCAATGCATAAAATAGGAAAAGATACACAGAAATATGGTAAAGCTTCTCTATATTAATGATTCCAATGATTACACACTCAACCTACCCTACGCACTCAGTTGTAGGGGTTTGTGCACTCAGCTATAGACTACTAGGTCTCTGTGCACTCAGCTGCAAAGACTTCTCCTAATCTAGGACCCAAAGACATGACTCTACACTTCGACTCACTTCTTCATGGATTAATTTCCTTTTTCCATTGTTTGGATGTCCCTTTACACTTACAAACTTTCTCTATTTATCCAATCCTATGGTTTGTGGACCATAGGTAGATCTCTCTAACCAACATTACATTTACAAAAGTAAGGGCAGAAAACCCTATGACTCAATTAAAAATTTTCACTCTACGCCCGCAAATCATGGATTCTTTACAATGGACTTAGTCAAAAGTTGGGCTTTAAGCCCCAAAACATTTCTTGGGGGGATCACACACCCAACAGGTCCCCAACATAAACATCGTGACTCGCCCTCGTGTCACTCTATCGGTGCGGATATCTTCACACAGAGACCTACCAACTCAACTTGGACATCCACAAGGTCGGCAGCGCACTGAGTGTCTACTTGTTGTATCTCTTGTACCCGTTGTTCCAAGATCGCGGTGTCGGAACTACTCTCCTATTTCTGTTCCTACGTCCCCTGCATCTGCGTGAGCTTACCTTCAATTGTTGCTATGATTATGAAGGCCTCGTCGATCCACGACTGAACATGCGCCTTCAAAATTAATTATTTGTGTCACATTGCATCTACTTGATGCTTAAGTTCTTTGGCTTGTTGCATGAACACGAGCCATTGTGTGAGGGTCACTGTCTTTGCGGTCCCTTTGACATTTTCATACTAATGTTGTAGCTCACACGCTTCTATTTCCAAGCTTTGTATATCCAGATCCTCTTGCAGATTTGTGAGGACCTCAAATGATTCTTCCAACATTTTGGTGCAGTCCCTTACTACACTACTGATCTCCTCCATCCCCAATGTAATGTTACTAGTGTGTTGTTCCCTTACCTTTGGAGGAGTTGAAGGTTGTGCCTTCAACTGCAACTTTGATGTCTGAAGGTTCAACTCCAGTTGAACCTTGGCCATTTCTTCTCATGCCTCGTGCACCCCTACTGTTAGGATGCGCTCCTCTGTTGGCGTGTCTGCTTGGATGGCCAGCTCAAGGACCATCTGGCAGGCTCCTTCATTTATAGGCACCATCTTCCTATTCGAAGGCATGACCTTGTCACGCTGCAAGCTCAACAACTCCATGTTGATCCTCTATTCACTCAATACTTGTAGTGTGTGGCTCTCCCTAACCCGCAGTTTTGTAGTAATCCCAACCTGCAGAACATAGAGCATCTCCTGAGGGAGCGCACCCATGTTTATCCCTATCCCCTTCAATGTACTAATTGTAGGCTTGTTGGCCTCATTTTCTATAACCAATGCCCCTTCTTTCTATAGGGTGAAATGCACAGGATGAAAAATACCCTAGAAAGTCTTCCTTGGACTTTCGACAGACCATAATGTTATCTGTAAAAGCTACCTGTTACACACATGTTCATCTATCAGACATATATTGACAGGGTATGGAAAGAGGATCATCTTTAGTTCTTTCTAGATTCACTTGGGGATCTCCATGTGGTAAGAAGAACTCCTCCTAACCAGCTCCAAGACGATTCCTGCACAAAAGAACAAAGCAAACCAATCACATCATACACTTCTGACAATTAATGTAAGAATATGTAACAGACATGTATAAATGTATAACTTATCTACTCAATAGAACAAGCATCAGAATGAACAAATGAATGCATAATATCACTAACACTTTGGAGTAGGGAACAGAACCATGGTCCTATATTCAGAATGAAAGGGTGATTACAACAACCCTGTTGTATCAGCCTTCCTTATCCCTTCTTCCTCTCTCTCTCCTTCTTTCAGCTAGATCCTTCAAGAATATGACAGTTTCACATCAACACTATGGGCTATCCTTCCAAATTCTCTAAACTTTTTGGAATGGTGCTCTCGTTGCTTATGTAGCAATCAATTTAGGGCTGCCCAACTCCACCTATAGTCTATTATGGAAAAAACCATGAATATGCCCTGTTTACAAGCTTTTTCCCATTTGCCTCTATTATTGGAATATAATTTCTCCAAATATCTTGATTTTTTGAGTTTCCTTTCTTTTCTTGCATAAATATAGGGATTTAATATCTAGATATTTATTGTCATTTTCATTGGCAGAACCTCTTGAACATCTCTTAAGTTCACTAACACTCCCCCTGGTCTAACAACATGAGTTAGCAGGGTGACTAACGCTCCTTTATTCTTGGTAACAAGCTTTATAAAGTAGGTTGTCGGTGTTTAGAGAGTGTTAGTGTGGATTATGGGCCTGCAACTGTGGTCATTGATCCACTCATCTTGTCCTTCTCCTTTGAGTTGATTAAAAGGTCAATTTGTCCTGTAATAGTTGCCCCCTAAAGTATGAGATTAGAAGTAGAGATGATGGCCGAAATACTTTATGAAAAAACACTGTAATTCACTGTCAAAAACTTTATAGAGAGAGAGAGAAGTTTAGGGCGACAAGGAAAACCTTATACAACAAAATTACATGTATATAAATTGCTAAAATCATGTCCTAAGTTGGGCATTCCCATGCTCAGTAGCTATGTCAGAGTAACTTTCTCCTTGGAGATATAAAAATGTCGGCCACCAATATGGCATAGGGCATATCCAATGTCATAATAGATCATCCTGAAATAGTTGTCTCCAAAGGAAAATATCGCAACTTGGGAGAGGAAACAAGGTTGAATGATGCAAGCCTCTACCCAAGGTCTTGATTCCCGCTTCACCGAACACCATAGATATGTACATGTGATAAAATGAGTTGACGTCCAACATGCACGAAATCATCTGATTACCAGCCAATAATGGAGACTATTAATAGATGCGAGGAAGGCCATCGATAATGGTTGATGGTCCCCAAGATGCATAGTTCAAACTAGCGAGTGTGAAATATTTTTTGTCATTGAACACTCACAGAATTGCTTAACTAGGAGCCAATAATGAAAACTCATGATCAAGCACAAGGTAACCTGCCACTAATGTCTGCAAGCACTAAGGCACTGAATGTGTTTCTAGGTTATCTTCCTAGATAGAATGTTGAAGTCAATAGGAAGGAACCTATCGAATGGTAGGCAATGACGTGTCCTACATCAGTTGACACGAAACTGGACAAGGATGATTTTGTTTTTCGAAGAATCTTTTGAGATTTTGGGTCTAAAGAACGGAGGGCATGATGAAAGGATATGTAGGGTCAGTAGATAGAGGAAACAAATAGGGACCCTTAAACAATAGAAGGTACAACAATGGTTTTAACCAGATAGCACTAGACTCATGAACACTACAGAGTGTTTAAGATACGGAGTTGCAATTAAATCAGGGTATATAGGCTAAAACTTCCTAGGTTAGTAGGGTTCATACTGAGAGGTTGTCAAAATGAAGGTTTATCTGAGGGAGTGCCATGTTCAAGGGAACAAATGCTACCAAACCACACCTTCAAATACAAGATACAGTTGTATTGTCCACTTTCCCTGTCTAATTGTTAATGAGTCTAGATGGGTAAACTCATCGATCTTTTTCATGTTTAAAGAGTCTAAAAATGATCGCAAAAAGGAATGAATCTTTTCCCTATCTGATTAGTTTAATGAGTCCAGACAGGCAAACTTGTCTGTTTTTCCATCTTTTAAGAGTCTGAAAAGTATCGTAAAAAGAACGACTCTATATCTTGTTTGTGTATTTAAAGAGTCCAGACTAGACAACTCGGTGGTCTTTTCATCTTTAGAGAGTCTGAAGAGATCATAAAGAGAGACTCCATGGTGGTCCCTTTGTCATAGTTGTTAACCAGGTGTGACAAAAGGTTAATAGTATACTAGGATCGGTTACTTTTCTGTATTTAATCTATTGAACCCGAATAAAGAGAAAACTTTTCCCAATAGATGTCGACATCATTTTGTTACAATTACGAGGTGGGAGACTAAACTCGTGTTTTGTCATGACACTTTAATGAGCTCAGTAACAAAAACTTGGGATTTTTCATGTTTTTTAGTGAGCGAGAAAAAGTACCTGAAAGAATGCTTGGGTCATCTTTAGCATGTTTAATGAGTAGCAAGACATAGCTCGGGATTTTTTCAGTTTAAAGAGCGAGAAAAAAGTGCCTAAAAAGGATACTCCATTGGTCTTTTTCAGTTTATGAGCTAGAACTAGATCAAAAAAGAGGTGCTCAGAGCATCGCTTGCATATATTTAATGAGTGCAATTGATGAAAAACTTAGGGATGTTTATATTGTTTAAAGAGTGATAAAATATCCCTAAAAGTGCTTTACAAATTTGTGGTATATATGTTTAACGAGCCCTACTACAACAACTCGGAGATGTTTATATTGTTTAAAGAGCAATAAAATGTCTCCAAAAGTGCTCTGTTTATCATTGCATAGATTTAACAAGTGCAACGACAAAAAATCGGGGATTTTTATATTTTTTAAATTGCAATAAAATATCCCTAACAGTGCTCTATAAAGACTTGCATGCAACTTTTAATGCTTTTCATTCCTAAAAGTGCTTTCATCAAAAGTAGTAAAAAAGTAGCAATTCTTATTATCTGGCTTCATGCATGATAAAAAATCATGTAGAATGGACTATTTCCTCTTTATTGATTTTCAAAAAATCATGTCTCTCAAATTTATATAAGGAGATGCTTTGAGCTTTCACATGCGTCATTTTCACTATTTTGAAGCTAAAGAGGAGCATATTTTCCATGTACCATTGTAGGAGATCCAGGCAACCATTCGACGTGCCATTAGTCCCAGGTGAGAACTAAAACCTTGCTCTATTATTTTTAAAACCTTTTTTTTATCAGTTTTGTGGGTGGAAATTTGCAGATCTGAGGTGCCCTACAGCCATTTTTTTGCACTAACGCCCTTCAGATGGCTAGTAGAGAGTGTTAAATGCTCTGTATGAGCCACTAGAGGGCGTTAATCCTCCTTGTGCAGAAATTGGAGGTGCATTAGGGCTGTAGAGTGCATTTGAAGCCCTTATGCATGGATTTCCTGAGTGATTTTGCCCCATTTTGACTGTTTTTAGGCTTATTTTGCACAAGTTTTAGGCTGAAATGACTCGCCTATGGAGAGAATGGGCCCATGATAATGAGGAATTGCTGATACAAAACGATCTAGCTTGCATACTTTCATTGCGTCGTTGTGGTTTGTTGAAGTATGCAAGTCTAGAGCTAATGAAAGGATAGGAGGATTTACTGAGATGGATCATACAACGCTGGAATGAACACGAGCAAGTGTTTAGTGTTGGACATTAGGAGTTGGCGATTGATCAGGATGACATTTATTTTGTGATAGGTTTTTCATGCCATGGGGCATAAGAAAACCTCACCGATGGTAGGTCAGATCCACGATCTAGTTTAGAGCTAGTATAGATCTACGACATCCCTGAGAGTGGACTAGTCAGCAACAGAGCCCTGATAGAGAGGATTCGATCTCGGTCTATGAGGGTAGTTTTATGGTTGATTGTGCGATTGGCAAGGTCAAAAAGTCCCCACGGAGTGATAAATTCCCAACTGTTGCTTGTCATTAACTGTGTCTAGCCCCAGATGTTCAACTACAGTGAAGTCGTCCTTCGCCAGTTGAAGGATGAATTGACAACATGCAATACCTGTACCCAACATAGTTTTGGGTACAGTACTATCATAGTCTCATTTTTCCTTGAGTGAGTTCTTATCATGTGCCCACGGGTGAGCTTAGGTCCCTTTGATCTGAGGGAGCCAAGGCAGGGTCGCTGGTCATTACTTGATCCTCAGAGGAGGAGGACCACTCCAACACTTCTTTGACGAAGACTTCTTCTAGTGGCTTCGCAGCCAGATCATGATTGTTGACGACTATGCCTATGAAGGCATGGACTTTACTAGTAACCCAGACTTGATGGTACTTCCTGGGACCAACTGGGGTCCTCAAGGTGAGAATAAGTTTGATAGTAATTAAGTATCTTTGTACTTTTGAATGTATATCTAATTTTTTTTAACGATGAGATAAGAACTGACATGAAACTTTTATGCTTAACACAGATGTGGCACCAGTATGACCTGCAGACGAACCTCAATATGTGCAACGAGGCAGCCAACTACATGCTGGAGGGGACGATGCTAACAATCTCTGCAATGTTTTCAGGAACGCAGAGGGTTTTATTATGGGTGTCCCCCCCTTCCTATGAGGGAGATTCCTGCTCATATGCAACAACACTCCGTTGGTGTACTTGAGCAGTTTCCGATTCCTATTCGGAGGGTAGCTAGAGTTGTTTTAGCTTTTTTGGAGCAATAAGCTCATATTAGCAGGTGTTCTAGTGTAGTCATATGAGTGTTTGTAGCTAGGCTTTGAGCCATTTTGTACTTAAATCATCCAAGTTTTGGAATATTTTGATGTAAAAAACTGGATTTTGATATATCTATCTATCTATCTATCTATATATATATCTATATATATATATAACACAGATATTTTTGGTATTTTGGTGGCGTAATTGTGTTTAAAAATCTTTTTTGTGACAAATTTTTAACTTTCGTAAATGTTTTACTTCTCATGCATGCTGCTATAACAAATGAGACAAATGCAAATCTAATACATAGTTAGCTAACGAATCAACAACTATATTTAATTCTCAAGGAACATGTTCATATCTGATTATTTCAAGTCGACATTCGAAGAGGCGCAACCTTAGATAGTTACGTAACAAGGCGGGGATAGGGACATGATAATGGTTTGTCAATTGCATAACGACGAGCTGGGAGTCTAACCTGACCACTAGATTGGAGATGCCCCTTGATGACGCTTCCATGAGAAGCGAAATGACGGACATGTACTCGGCAATATTGTTGGTGGCGATACCAAGAAAGACCCCCATAGAGCAAAATAGTTTCGACTCGAGTGTATAGATGACCCAAGCAGATGATGCAATGTGCCGTGTGTGGCGACTGGCACCATTTGCGTATCCTATGTATGCTAAGGGCAATGACAACATTTGCATTGCGAGAAGAATGCATGAGACAAGTACTCCAATAAATAACAAAAGAATCCAATCACATCAAAAAGGTAAGCAAAACTTATGAATACATAAAATTACAAAGTACATGCCCAACATGACACTAGGCACAATACCTTTTCAGATAGAGCACATATGTGGGCTCCTTGAGTGGGATTTTGTCCCAATCATACAGTTCATATGCCCCCGAGGGGAGGACTTTCGTTATGACACAGGGACCTAGCCAAATGGGGCAAAGCATGCATGCCTCTAAGAGATTATCTTTTGGATGATATAGTGATACAAAATCGCCCTCTTGGAAAGAACAAAACCTAACATCTTTCGCAAAATTGGTTTGTACCCACTCCTTGTGAGCTATGAGTGCCAAATCAGCATCTCAACAAGTTTTATCCAGTTGTTTGAGGTATAGTAAGTGTTCTTCTTTGGTTGCGGGGCTGGGCATGGGTTCAATAGCTATTTCGAGGGAAGGAATTAACCACCCATTCCGTTTCACTTCATCGTAAAGTTGGACCTCATGTGCGACAAATGATGGATTAAAGTCGGGCATTTCTTCGTGAGACCAAACAAATTCATCGTTGAATTCCTCATGGAGGCAGGTGGAGCTTGCAATTTCCTTGAGACTGCAATCTACTCGCATCTAGGTGTCTTCCATGATGTCTGTTGTGACAAAGATATATATGGGCATTGACTTGGAAGTGTCGTCCATATTTTCTTCCACCCGAAAAGTTTGGATGCTTGTATAGGGTGGAGAAATGATTTTGTTTATGTTAGAGGATAGAACTTGGAGAGGCATCATGTCTGAATTAGATGTTGGACCCCAAAGATGCCAATCCTCCCAATGTTGCTCTCGAAAACTCATGATTTCGCGAATGGCTTCGTCTGTAGATGGGAGTTGATCACATGGATCTAAAGGACGAGTGGTTATGGGAATTTGGGTGGTACTTTCGGGGATACCTAACATGGCCATAGATGTGGATGCAGATTGAATGCCTTGGTAGGCCAATTCAGCCCGTGATAGCAACATCTGGTCTCCGAATATGTTAAGGTCTGAAGGCGCGATTAGGATGCAGGGATCGGCCAGTTCATGAGGAATTGATGAAAGCATGTTGACTGATTGTGGAACCTGCAGTGACGGAAGAGGAGAACAACCCATCAAGGAGGAAGCCTTCAACAAACCAGTACCTATACTAACAAAACTGTTAGTTATACCTCCTACTAGGGGTACGGAGCCACTTGGTAATGGTGAATAATCAAGGGTGCAGAAAGAAAACTGATCCACTATGATGACCTTTCCATCCAATGGGAATAGGATGACATGAAAGATAGTGGATACGATGGCCATCATGGAATATGTCTAATTGCGACCCAGAAACAAATTATAGTCGAGTCTCTTGTCCATGACTTCTACATACACCGTTACTGTTTTCCCAGCCAAAGTGATGGGAAATCTGGCTAAGAATCATTTTGGGACAAAGGTGTGGCCATCGAAAGCTTTAAGGGAGTTTAATAGTAGGGAGAGGGTTAGGGAACCCAAGGTGAGCCAACATGAAGCCGACTTGACATAGGTTGAAGCACCTTCGTCGATGACAATTCATTGTATACCTTTCCCTTTTGAAGTGATATGCACCTGAAATGCAAGCTGGTGGGAGAGGGGAGGTTTACACTTGTCCATGTCGAAAATAGCAAGCATGGAATCCATAGGGTAAATACCCCCGATAGCCAAAATCAAAGCTTTCCTTTGGCTGGGACATGTTTGTAATACTTCGAGCACTGACATAGCCGATGACGATTACGCCAAATCCTCTACGATGTTGTAGTGTTTGGCAGCATGTGCAGATGTGTTGTGCATTATGCATCAAATTGCCCCTTTGGGGGGTCGAATTACAAAGTCCTCAACTGGCCTTTCGATTTGCAAATCATTGGGAAGCGATGGGTTTTGACCTACGGATGGTTTTGCTGCCGAAGCGACAGGAGCTTCATAGGATTTGGCTCTGGTTGTTAGTTCTACCATTTCAAATGTGTAAATGGTAGAACTTTCTTCACCAGCTGAAGGGTGTTGTGAACCGTTGCTTCCACCTGATGTGGGTTGCAGTTGGTTGGCAACGAGATGTTGCTGTTGTTGATTAGGAAAAGGATTTCTAAGGACAGCAGGTGCCTTACTAGAATCTTTCTTGGTAAGGTAATCTGTGCATTCTTGAAGATGTGGACAACACTACGTTACATGATCTTCAAGATAGAGTTTGCACAAATAGGTGTTTCCTTTATCCTTTTCTTTATCAGTAGGTGCAGTGGCTTTCTGTTTTAGGTTGGGCTGCTTAGATGGCTGCTCCTTAGAAGTAGCAGTCTTGTTCTTATTCTTCTTGTTCTTGCTACCGGATTTCTATGTAGACCACAAAGAGTTAATCACAGTGGCAGGAAGAGCAGTTGCTTTGATAGAGGGATCGACTACCAGGTTGGTAATAGAACCATTGAGTTATTTTACAGTGACCCCGAAGGATGCACTGATGATCCTGTCAGTGTGCGCTCTAGGGTGCTGAGTGGTGGAAGGATTGGGGTTACTTGGAGCATAGGGGATATTGTTGTAGAGAGTACCAGACTATGAATAAATCAAATCTAAGTGTTTGGCATGATGTATGAATTGGTCCTCTATGAATGCACCACCTAGAGGGACATCTCTAGCGATTTGTGGGAGCAACGACTTATAGAACTAGTCTATTAAGAGAAAATCAGGGATGGGAGCTTTGACTAACCTCCGCCTACGTCTCCATTCATGGATATGATTGGAGATGTGGGTGGTGATATCCTGACAAAATGAAGTAAGGAGCTCTATCCCTGTCTCATAACAGATAGGTAACTTAAAGTGCTTTAGGAACTCCATCGCTAAAGCGTCAAAGGTATTCACTGATGCATGTGGTAACTCAATATACCACTTTTTAGCATTGCCAGTGAGGGTGCAGGAAAAAACATGTAGCTGGACACTGTCATCCACCATAAAGTTAGAAACACACCATAGATGGTAGGTGGTGACATAAGTGCCTAGATCCTCCCCTTGTTTTCCGTTGAACTTAGGAATGTTCGCCGGTATTTTATGTGGGATCGATGACCATTGTAGGTTGTGGTAGATGGGGTTGTTTGTCAACTTGTATAAGTCAGGGATATCCAATGTTGCCAAGAAAGGCAAATTATTGGGTGCCCCCAACTCGGACCATGGTGATGACAGATGACCTGAGGAGCTTTTCGCTTCTCCCATCGTTTGGTTCCTGATGGTGTACATGGATTGTGTGGTGTAGTAGTTGCTTTATGGTACAGTGTTGTAGAGTGGATTTCCATGAGGATTTTGATACTGGGGTATGAAGTTGCCCCCAGTATAAGCGTTGCCCCCTTGATTCATCTGAGATTGTCTGTAGGGTACCCCCATGGAGTGGGTGGGAATCCCTTGTGGATTCCCAATCGACATAGAACTAACCATATGGATTTGATTGACAGAGGGAACACTTATGTCAATCAACAACTGTCCATGCATGCCTAAGAATGGCAGGGGAACTGTGGCATTCCCCGCCGCCATGTGCATATTAGGAACTGCCCCAGATATCTGAATATGGGGGTTGGAACTATACATTGGCTACCGACCTTATTTTTGGTAAATGGGAATTGAGCCCATAGTTCCGCATTGAGTGTTGTATGGAGCACTATATGTGGCACTAGTCGAAGGTATGATTTGTGGCACCGTAGGAGTGGAACTTGGTATCTGCTGGGTTCCACTTATAGAGGATTTTATGTGAGTTGCAGTACCTGGGATGAGCGAGATTGCAGGATTCCACATTACCGGTGTTGTGATGACCATCAACTGGGGAAGTGGTAGAAGACTCAGAGTGTCTCTATAATTCCACAACCCTTGAGGTGTCGACTGAATAGACGGGAGAGTTCGTCCAACTGAAAAAGGAAGTACGGGTACCATAGGAGTAATGATAGGTTCCAACAAATTTGCAAGAAGAGTGTTAAAATGAGGAATAAATCCTTCTATGAAGAAATCCTCTAGCAAACTAGAATCATCAGTCATCCAGACAGATTTTGTGTGTGATTTAGGAGATTGATTCCTCGAAGATGAGGAATCCGAGTCAGTGGAACTCGGAAGATCCTCCACAATGAGTGGAGGAAGTCCTAAAAATCATCTGGATTGATGATTAGGACCAGATGTAGCCACAGTGACTGTTACGTTCTATCATATAAATTTTAATGTGATATTCTTTAAGTCTCAAAAAACGATAACACTCAGGTACCTAAAAATAAACAATACACTAAATATGTCAACCAGTAAACATTGGGAAATTAACTCGTATGATAAACACAAATTACTGGAGATGAAACCCATTCTGTCAATGAGTAACAGAGAAGGATGGCCAAATGTACAGTTACAGTTACTTTTGAGCTTCACCTGAACCTAAGATTGAGGGGCCAAGTACTCTCGTCAAGATGAGCACCCTCCCAAAAACTGAAGACAAAGTAGATTCATCCATTTGAGGTACTAGGACAGCCCATCCCAATCACCTTAGGTAAGTACCTAGAAGTTTTGGCCAATAGAGATACCTCAATTCACAAACATTACCAAGGGGGACATAGTCATAGACAACATGCTCTGTGGGTAGGATACCTAAGTCCCCGACTCAGTTCCGAAATCCTCGAAGGGATCCCCAATACACAAAATGCCCAAAGGAGTTGTAAAAGAAGGTGGGCTACCTTCGATTACAGTGCGATGTTGTCTCATGTTTCGCTCCATTGTTAATAGAGTGGTCGTGGTAATATAAGTGCAGAAGGATTTTTCACTCGTTAATGACACTAGTTTGATTTTCAACCTTGGGCAATTGACTCACTCTCTTATCCCAAGGTCCTAATCTATCTAATGTTGGTTTGCTAAAATAGAGTTAACTGATTGATTTTAGTGTAAATTTTAGTTCACTTGCTTATTTGTATTCGGTGGGGGTGTTGACGTATGAATATGATGAGACTCTCGACTCAATAAACCGTGCAGAGCAATGCTTTGAAAAAGAAATTCAATTTCTTATGCAAACAAGTCTTATTCTACACATGCATCATTTCACATATTCATGTATTCATCAGTGCACCTAAAGTCATTCAACACTTTGCATAACCGAAATTTTCTTTTCTCAATATTCCCTAACAACTATTAAACCAAAACAAAGTAGCCTACAACTATTTCGACAGAAGGAGATATACGGTTTATCAACTTTTCTTTCAACAAAAATGACTTTTATGACAGAAAAACTAAAAAATTGTCTTAAAAAATAAATCTCAAGACACCAAATTTGTTAGCATGATACTATTGCAGACCTTACTTTAGCCCTTGAGACAAGTTTCCCCCCCTTTTGGTCCACAAAATCTCTTGAAAAACATGGAAATGGGTCACTAATGCTCTATCTGTGTGTAAACGGAGCTTTAGTTTGGCCACTAATGCTCCCTGTGCACAGTCGAAGAGCTTTATAAAGCTTTGTGTAGACCAACAACCTGCGTTAGTGAGTGAAATAGCTCAAAAAGAGGGCTTTTGGGATTAGTTTCTGAGAAGAATACAACTTTGCAGGATGCAACAAGGTAGATGGTGGATTAGAAAAGGATTTGAATAAATGGGAAGCTCATAGAAGAAAGAGAAGATTAGAGAGGAGTCCAGGCAACCGGGAACTAGATGTATAGTCCCCAGTGGAGTCGCCAATTCTGCTATGAGGTAAAATGCGTGGGATGAAAACTACCGTTGAAAGTCTTCCCGGGACCTTCAAAAGACTGTAAGGTTATCTACGAAAGCTACCTGTTACACACATGTTCATCTATCAGATATATATTGACAGGGTATGGAAAGAGGATCACCTTTCGTTATTTCTAGATTTGCTTGAGGATCTCCATGTGGTAAGAAGAACTCCTCCTAACTGGTTCCAAGATGATTCCTGCACAAAAGAAAAAAGCAAACCAATCACAACATATAATTATGACAATTAATGTAAGATTCCATAACAAACATTTATAAATGTATAACTTATCTACTCAACACAACAAGCATCAGAATGAAAAAACGAATGCACAATATCGCCAACACTTTGGAGTAGGGAACACAACCGTAATCCTATATTCAAAATGAAAGGGTGATTACAACAACCCTGTTGTATCAACCTTCCTTATCCCTTCTTCCTCTCTCTCTCTCCTTTTAGCTAGCTCCTTCGAGAATATGATAGTTTCACAAGAGCACTATGGGCTATCCTTCTAAATGCTCTGACCTTTTTGCAATGGCCCTTTCTTTGCTTATGTAGCAATCTATTTAGAGCTGCCCAAATCCACTTGCAGTTCATTATGGAAAAAACCATGAACCTGCCTTGTTTACAAGATTTTTCCCATTTTCCTTTGTTCTCAGAACATAGTTTCTCCAAATATCTAGATTTTTGGAGTTTACTTGCTTTTCTTGCATAAATATAGGAATTTAATATCTAGGTATTTATTGGCAAATTTATTGGCAAAACCTCTTGAACATCTCTTAAGTTCACTAACGCTCCCCCTGGTATAATAACATAAGTTAGTAGGGTGACTAACGCTCCTTTATGCTTGGTAACAAGCTTTATAAAGTAGGTTGTCAGTGTTCAGAGAGTGTTAGTGTGGATTATGGGCCTGCAACTGTGGTCATTGATCCAATCATCTTGTCTTTCTGCTCTGAGTTGATTAGGAGGTCAATTTGTCTTATAACACTTCTGGCAGCACTATTGTGTTGGTTGTACGAGCATACAACATTTCGTCGGCTATAGTTGTTCCTACTGCAAGATTGGTCGAGAGAGTACCAACCTAAGGAGCGCGCACATGCAACTCCTGAATCTATGCTTGGAGGGCCCCCAAGACAATCTGATTCTCCTCCGCAAAGTTCTGGAGGGCCTTTGTGGTGACGTCACGCACCATCTCTCCTATATTGTACAAATCTCCCTCAGTCAGGGTGATTAGGTCGATAGACAGCTTAGATACTTTTACCTTCTTGTGCAATCCCATCTACTGTCTCAGGTGATGGCACTTTAAAAGTGTCAATGCTGTCTGTGTGTCTGCGCCATCCTCCTCTACTTCTGTTTCCATCTCTTGCTCCTGCTCCAGCGAAGGCGACTTCTGGCCCTCGCATGCCTTCTTTGCTACCTTTTGTGCTGCCACTGCAGCCTTTTACTATTATGTTGTTGTAGCCTCCTGTAATCTTGCGCCTTTGATGCTACTGCTTCTTTCCTTCCCTTTTCCGCCAACTCCACCATGCATAGTTTTGCCTCCTCCTTCTTTTTCTGGGTAGCAGTCTTTTCCAGTGCAAAGATGTCTAGAGCGCACCATTCTAGTGGCCATGTCTCAAGTACATCGAAGATCACATCATCTGTGGTTATATAGGGTAGTTCATTCCACTTCTTTACAGGGTCCTTGCGTGCCCTGAGGTAGATATGATGAAAGTCCGCTTTAAACTTTGCGAAACTTTGCAGGGTGTTGTAGATAGTGGGTGATAACCATGACTTGTGGTTAATCCCCATTTTGATGTTCATCTCCATGAATACCCAGAATATTTTATTATCGTGGATCTAGTTTGCATCTTTAGTGGCCCACAACAAAGCATACTTCACGGTCTCTGGGAGATCCCTTGCAATTATGTGGAACTAGCTGTCCTCCGGCAATTCCCCAACCACCAACACTATGGACAACGGGTGCCATGTATAGTGGAAGGTTCTCCCTTGTTCCTGCGCCTTGTGGCAATTCTCTAGGAACTCCTTGCACAGGAATTCAAACTAGTTAAACTAGACCCCTTCTATGCACTATTTAGCAAGTGCTACCACCTGTGCGGGCCCCTCATCTGCATGACACTTCAGCATGACCTTGCCTACAAGTATCTAGGTTACAACTCTAAATACCTTGTTGTTGATACTGGAGATTCTGTAACCCCCCTTTTTCTACTCCAGCTTGTATTTCTTTTTCATGGCCTCCGCGATGGCCAAATAACTGCTCTTCCCCTCTGAAATGTCTGTTGGGTCTTCTCGTTTACAAGGGAGTCAGGTAATTCGATGGATTAGGTGGTCCGTGATGGGGATGGCCTCTTCTAGCCACAAACACCTATCATGCACAAGGCAGAGTAGCTGCCTGATGACAAAGATAGCCAATGGGGCACGATGGTAATGCGACACCTAGAGCAGGTTCAACAACCCTACCTTTTCGACTATGCGTAACCACTTGCGCGGCTCCAACTCTATAACTCCTACCACTGTGTGTTTCTTTGGCTTAATGAGGTGTGTGGTCTCCAAGTGAGGGAATTTCTCATGGTTAGAGAGATCCCAGTCCTCGAATTTTAAACTCAACACCCTTCCCAAGAGTGTTCCTTCAAAGATGATATCATTCGAGAGGAGCAGAGTCTACAGAGAGCTCTTGCTCTCATCAAGGTCCTTGGGCACCTTCCCCTTCCGCGGAGGGACATATGGGGGTAGTTTAGTTAGAGCGACCCCACCCTCAGTTTCTTCCTCCATGTCCTCATCCTCATCCTCTTCAATTATGATATCCACAAGGTCTTCTTCCTCCTCATCGGTTTCCACGTTGTAAGGACTTTGAACACCACATATCTCCACAATGGTATGATATTGTCCACTTTGGGCCTAAGCCCTCATGGATTTGCTTTTGGACTTACCCCAAAAGGCCTCATACCAATGGAGATATTTGTCCATCCTTATATGACCATGATCCTCCCCACTTCTAGTCAATGTGGGACTTTGGTTGTATACCCAACAATCCTCCCCTCGAGCAAAGGACCATGGAGCCTCCCCTCAAATGATTATCCATCTGTCCACTCTCTACCAACCAGGATTCTTCGCTCCAATGTGTTGGAAGCACATGCCTTACATGGAGCACCACCTGCCTCGAGAAATTGCTCTATCCCAAGTCAACTCCTCTTCACCGTGTTGGGACCACGACACGTCCATGAAGAATCTGGAGCACACCGTCTATCTAACTGAGCTCATCCACAGATCCCATTCTGATATTACCGGGTCCCACCACCTTCGTTCTGCATTCAGAGGATTCATCCACTTGGCTGACTTCGGGGCATGGCTTTGATACCACTTGTAAGGACTCTGAACACCACATATCTCCACAATGGTATGATATTGTCCACTTTGGGCCTAAGCCCTCATGGATTTGCTTTTGGACTTACCCCAAAAGGCCTCATACCAATGGAGATATTTGTCCATCCTTATATGACCATGATCCTCCCCACTTCTAGTCAAGGTGGGACTTTGGTTGTATACCCAACACACATTAACCTCTTTCCCTCTTTCCTCCATTGTTAATTTGGTTCGTAGTGGGTTTCGAGGGGACACACGCACCAAAATCATTTGTGTTGTTTATCTTTCTTTGGTCTCAACATGTGCAGTGATTTAGCTATTTCTGAAACAATCCTGAAACTCTCAATGGCATCTTCTATGGTCATGTCCTGCGCGGCTTCTTCAATGGTCATTTCTGCGATTTCCCTCACTTCTTCATACACTGTCATCTTGTTCATCTAGAAATCTCTTGACCATTCACTGAGGTGCTCAACCAACACTCTCCACAAAACAAACAGGTCTCGGTTCAGAATACGTGGGACACATGAAAGCTTAATTCTCAAATGACCAAGTGTTGCTTGTTTGGTAGCCCTTTGTAATTTATAGTGCCTTTGAATTTGAATTTGACCATTCCCCTCAAATTTGGTCCATTAATGCTCCCTTGGTGACAAATTTTCCCAAATCTTGTCCATAAAGCCCATCTTAAATGCATGCCACCCACTCCATTTGGTTTGAAGTCAAGAATAACATCGTGAATAGTGACGACAACAGTCACTTTCTAGCCAACCCACGCAGCAGCGCAGCCCCCCTTGTGCGGTCGTGGACCTTGTGACGCTTTGCTCCTGTATGCAACCCCAACATCATGAGCTCTTGAGTAGAGTACTTTATAGTCCCACACCTCCTTTCAATTTCCTAGAGGCTTAAGACTATACTTCCTATGGCTAGTCAAATGGTTGTGCCACCTGTATAGGGTTCCAACCGGCCATCCATCACTTTTCCTGGAGGAAATTCACCTTTTATTTTTATTGTCTGCATCGTGCACTTTACCCTCTACATCATGTCACCATGGGTGATCCTTCTAGTAATATACTATCCAATCCAAGGCATCAAGCTGATCAACTCTTGGAAGTAGTCCCAAAATTCGTCAACATAGTCGTGTGCACCCTATTTTATCACCCTGATTTTCTTATTGCGAAAATCCTTCTTTATTTCTTCCTCAGGCTTCTTGACTTCCACTTCCACCAAAGAAATTTTTACCCTTAATCACACCCTTTCTTTCATGAGTTCTTGGAACCTAAGATCAGCATGTTGGATTTCTTCCTTAGGTCCCAAGCATTCTGATTCATTCAGATGCAAGATCCCTTCTTCCAAGGCTCCACGAACCGTCATATCTACTAGCGCTGCTATACGCGGACTAGGCATATTGTACTCTATTGGGACTACATTGTTTGCTCCATAAGCCATCCTAGAGGGTGTTTCCCTATTAGTTTCTTGTACATTGTCCTATAAGCCCATAAACTACTGGAACACAAGTCCCAATCACTCCGCTGCACATTATATACCCTATTCAATGCTTCGCACACTTCATTAAAGGCTTCTGCATGTATATCCTTTTGCACACTCACTCTTTCTAGAATTTTTTTTCCTAACTAGAGGGACTGTTCACACAATTTCCTCGCCAAGACCTGCTTATTGACTGTGTTCCCGAACGCGAAATCCATGTACATCCGCGCAGGTTGTTTTGGATCGGATATGTCTGTACCCACCTAGATAGATGTGCGTGTGGATAATTCCATCCATAATGCCTATCTTTTAGATGCATATGAGCCTTCCCAAAATGCATGACCGTCATTCTCCTACATTCGCACCAATACTCAAAGCTTCCTTGGTGCATATCCCACCACCTCGCGGGCATAGTGTGTAGTACCTGTTAGTGTCAATGTTTCACACTACCATCAGTGATCAAAATATGCTCTTTTGCATTTCATATTAGGAGTCCCACACTGATGAGTTCGCATTCCATTAGGTCATGGATTCACTGATGGTAGGGTTTACTTCAATTTTCCCTCATGATCTGTACTTGGTGATCCTCTTCCATATAGTTTAGTCATGGTTCATATTTACTCTGCAGTTCATTTCTAAATCTTAGGGTTTGATCTTATTAGGTTTTACGGTCCCACCATAGTCAAATCCAATAATTAAATTCCAATAATGATCAGCAAGGACATGAGGAGGCCAATAATGATTAGGAAAGCCATAATTTATCATTTTGAAAGCCTAATGTAGTTCTCACCTCAAAACTTGTTTTGAGGTGAAAATAGGGTATTTTGTTTTTATCTACATTAATGATGTAATTTTATGTCTTCATATGTAATATTGGTTCTTAGCTGCTCCTAATCATCTAATGATGTTGCCAAGCACATGCCATTGTAAAAATAAAGTCATCATGAGCACGAATTCATGTGCAAAATCAAAAGAGAAACAACCACCAAAACCCTAAATTCCTCTCCCACTGGCTAGGTTTGGCTATGAGAGTAGAGATATCTGAGTAGAGTATGCATGAGAGATATCAGAAGGTATGAGGCCATTTCATATCATCAAACATCAAGTCTCCATAATTTGTCAAGAAGTCATTTCAAGGAACAAGCCATTCACCACACATAAGGGATGGTTTTTCTTCAAACTATGTTTTTGAGCAAGAAAAGATGAATTTGACAAAAGTGAGAGAGGTTTATGTTCATCATATACCCAAGAATAAAAAACTCTTCCCGTTTGTACACAGGTCTCATGGTTTTAGAGAAATGTTAGAAATACAGTTGCTACAAGAGAGTTGATGCACTTCTGGAGTGACCTTGGGGAAATCAAACTTTCTCCTAGCGTAGGTGACCAAATGATTTGATTTATGAGTCAAATGATAACTAGAGACATATATATTTCCAATGAGCTATCATGAGCTCAATTTGGAGTTCAGGAAGACCTCCAAACCTTGATTGAAACAACACTCTACATTTTGGAAGCCTCATTTTGTAAATTTTGACTAGTCTTGGGAGATTTGGACTTTTGATAGGGAAAATGAACTCCAAATTGAAACATTCAAGATTTTCTGGAAATCAGACACAACAATATTTCCAACACGCTATCCAACACCAAATTTGGATGCCAGGTAGGCCTCCAAAAGTTGCCTGCAAAAGGTGTTATGCTTAGGGAGTAGGGTGTTGTGCTTAGAGCCTAGCACTGCGCTTAGGGGAAAATTTCTTAGTGCAATTTATAACAGGTGTTGTGCTTAGAGAGTGGTGTTTCACTCCTAGGTAGTGACACTGCACTTAGTCCAGCCACCAAAAAATGCCCCAAACTTCAAATCTTTGCTAAATTTCCTCCAAATTCGCCTTCTGCAAGTAAGTATCAGTCCTCTCCTTTCCATTTAGTTTGCATGTGTAAAGATTTTCATGGTTTTCCACTCTCTATATAAAACCCTAATTCTCACTATAAACCTTAGTTATTTGGTTTTCCCCATTACTAAACCTCATAACTAAACCCTTATCCCCATCACTTTTATCATATTCTACCACTCATTTATCACTCCCTAAACCCCCTCCCTCTTATGTTTTGCTCATAGTTTCCTACATTCACTCACACCCATCCCTACAAGCCATTGCACATACCATTCATCTCATACATTTTCAAAACTATGCAAACTATCAGAGTGACTAAACCATGGACAGAGGAAGTGATTTTGAGTATGATGAGAAGGAAAACACAAACAGTGACACTTAAGTAGGCAGAGCTAGGCAACAAAGCAAACCACACAAGGGAGGAAAATAGACTCAAAATGTTGGTTGAAGCCTCTTTGGCCAATCAAAGCACTTGATGGTGGTGCTCCATTCCAAATTTGGGAAAATTTTCAGAAGTTTTTGTATTTTCGAAATTTTGAAATTCACAACACAGAAAATTTGTCCAGAAGCGCAACGCCACCGGCGCTGTTCTTTTTCCTGGGGCATCCATTGGAGAAAAATCTAACCTTTATGGATTAAAAATGATAATTACATGTATCCTAGAAATTTTTAGAAGTTTTGGAGCAGATCTGTTTCACCAAAAGGTCCAAAAACTACCCAAAAATGACCTTTCTGCCTCTTTTTGGACACACAGAAGAAGCCTTGGAAGATTCCAATTTTGAGGGGACAAATGAGCTCCAAATTCAAAAATTCTAGGTTTTCCAAATACGAGACTTGAATACCTTTCCCATGAGCTATCATAGGCTCAATTTGGCTATGTGAAATGCCTCCAAAATCTGGTGGAAAGCGGTGCTGCACTTCGGTCCATTTTGCTCAGGAAGCCAAAATTCACCTGTTTTGACTATGAATTTGATTTCTCTCTCCTCATTGATGATTTCACTGATGAAATTGATGACATGGCATGTAAATGTACTGTTAAAATAGTGTTAGAGGGTAGATTCATTAGTTAGAGGTGGTTTTCTGGCAAATGAATTAGCTTCCCCTCTTTTAGAGGCAAGTTGTTTGGCTACCTATATTCTAGTTCTTTTTTGTAAAATGGTTGAAACAACCACTCTTCTCATGGATTCGACCCCTGAAGGTTAGGATGAGTAGCTTAGATATCTATATTATGTGTTTTCTTGGTCATTTGGTGAGGTTGGACTCACTTGGATGCTCTGAGCTTGATTGTACACCATTGTAAGCAGTTTGGCAAGGAAATTAATAGGAATGGCATCGATTTTTATGGGATCCCTATGGTATGGTGTTTTAGCATAGTTTCTTCTTCTATTATTAGTTGTTTACATATTTTATGTAGCCATCATATATTTCGTTGCTTCTTATTGAATGATATCAAGATAGATAGGTAGAATCCATTGTTTGTTGTGCTCTACCTTGGGAAATCATTCAGTATTCTATGTTCTCTATTGTTTGAGAAGGATGCATGATTGCGACATGCCCTCCTTAGGTCCTCACTGGTTTTAGACACCTCACATCACTTAATTTCAAGTTCTAAAGCCTATAACTACCTTGCCCCATAAAACACCCTGCATTCTGACCTAATTTCCAAGACCTAAACTGCCTAGCTCCATCTTATCCAACAAACACCAACAAATTCAATCAAAACCTTTCGAGCTACTATACCTAGCCTAAAACCCCTATCTGATCTAGTCACCTTGACTGAGATCCTAAAGGATAGATCCCTCTTCCGAACTTGTACGACTAGCTACGAGGTTAAGTGGTTTATGGTTACCCTGGAAGCTTGCCTTCTTCAACCTGAGGCAAATATAGGTGATAACAATACCCATTTCAAAGCCTCAAAACATTGTTGTTCTGGTACCTCCCTTTCAAATTTGTTTAGGAAAGAATATACCTCACTTAACCCATCATAAGTAGGAAAATGCCTCACTTCTGTCGATCTGCAGTGCAATGAACTTTTCATCATATGATAGTTCAGCGTGGTCACCTCGTGCAACTAGTTCTTCCATCGCTTTATTTCTTCATTAGAATCCAATGTGCAGGAGCTTTCACACTCCCATGTGATTCGTGCATCCGTGGTGGGATTTACCCAGTCTTTCTCTCGTGCAGTTATCTTATAGATGCAGTCTAATTCGTTGTTGCTTTCGTAGTCGTGCATTGGCTCTATGTAGTGCAATCCTTCTACAGGGTCCAAAGGTGTGACTATGAGTAGAGACTTTTTCTCAAAAATCATCTTGCGCTTCTTCAGATTTATCAGCCTCTTCATTTCAGTGGCCCAATCAATTCATAATATCGTGGGGTAGGGATTGGTGTCATCAACAATCTTTATCACTTCAAAGTCTGCTAGCACGCTTGCTCCTTCAATATCCAAGGTGATTCCATACAATCTCACCATAGGTATGATCTTTTGCTGGTTCACCATTTGTAGTTGGATAGGAGACCATTGCAGCATAGGCCTTCCCATGTACTCCCATGTTTGCTTTGGCATAACGTTCATGTTTGATCCTAAATCCAGAATCACTTGGTCCATCTCATATTCTGAAATATTCATGGTCAATCTCATTTCTCTTCCCATCCTCATCGCATGCTTTCCAATCTTCCAGACTACGTGCAGTTCTCCTGGCATGGTCCCAGTGCATGCATGTCATGTATTATCTTCATGCATGTTTCTATGAATGTTGTGAGCATTGATGGGTCCATTTCTGGCTCCAATCTGTCTTTTCTTCCTAAAGTGGAGGCATTCGTGAAGCTCTTCCTAACTTCCATGAAGGTTTCCTTAGCGCGCTCCAAATCAGACTCTTGTTCTTTCATCGGAGCCTTGTGAACCCAAGTGCTATCTTCCAGCTACTTTCCTTTATCATCCCCTATTGTAATTTCGCTTCAGAGCACAATGTTCACATTAGGGTCTTCCTTGTGTGGCTCAGACCTCATCATTTGCAAGTTCTTAGTCGAGGGAGGTTGGAGTGCTCCCTTGTCACACAACCTTGCTATCAGTGTGGGACAATCCTCTATATCATGATCAAACAAGGTACACTACAAGCATGATGGATGTCTCAGATTACTACAATCACAGGCATAATGTCTTGGCCCCCCACAATTGGAACATATAAGCTATTAGTGACCTCTTCCAGGTCCTCCTCCACCTTGGCCTCGTCCGCACCCATGAAATCCGATTTGCGCCACTCCTGTGTTCTAGTCAAGGGGCTGCATAGCTCCTAGAGGTGCACTCATCATGTCCCACTGATCTACCAAAATTACAGAACAACTATTGCAAATTCTGCATGTACTTCTGCAACAAATGGCAGTTGTCCGTAGCATGCGTTCCTCCTATTTGACAAATTGCGCATGACAAAGTAGGCACCACACTAGGTCCTTCTTATGTTTTTGGTCTTAACAGCATCAGTCCTTCTCTTGCGAGGTAATTCGTGAACACTGGGTAGTGGTCCTTATCATGACCCTGACCCTTAAATGTAACACACCATACCTCTTCGTGCACTTCCAGGTGAGTTGTCCTGTCCTGTTTCAGACTCTGTATTTCAAGGCACAAGTTTTTCAACTGTGCATGGATTTGTTGAACTCCCAAGTTAGGATCCTGTATCAGGGTCTCATGCAGGCCCATTGTGATCTCTAATGCCTCTGCCTAAGTTGCTAACCTTTGTTGTGACAATGCGTTCCTCAAATACGGCATTAGTGATGCTATAAACCATTCACGGTGTTGTCCATCTGTC
Organism: Pinus taeda; assembly: GCA_000404065.3. Classification (NCBI taxonomy): domain Eukaryota; kingdom Viridiplantae; phylum Streptophyta; class Pinopsida; order Pinales; family Pinaceae; genus Pinus; species Pinus taeda. Next base: position 319,839 of record APFE030596854.1, read on the forward strand.
AAAGTCATATTAGTTTTGCGAATCATGCACTTCTGCCTCTGATCTAATTTCCAGGGAGTATCACCTCACAGCATCATGAGCTCCTTGAACCTAATGATCATTTGCACCTCTAAATTTGGCCTAGTAAATTCTTTGTTCAGCGTAATTTGGATATCCACGATCCCCACATTCAGATTTTCATTAGAGTGCTTAATATACCAGGTCAGTGAGCAATATTGCAGAGAACTAACGAACGTCGCATTCTTTATATTGTCATCTATAACTCCTTGCACTTACCATACATCTTTTATCATGAACCAAAACTGGTCTGGATCTTCATTTCCTACTCCCTTGGACACCAACAACTTTATCGCTCTTGTCATATTGACTTGCAGTGGTGGCGGAGGTGGTACGGGCGAAGATGGGGGTGAAGGAAGTGAAACTAGCAGTGGTGTGGGTGGCAGTGGTATGTGTGGAATCCTCTACCTTATCAAATTGATCACACTTCTTGGTGAGACCTTCACGAGCTCCTCCTTGTCCCCTTGCGGAGGTGAAATCAAGGGGTTAGCTTCTATTTATACAGTACCTTCATTTCGATAAATTCTCCCACTTCGTGTAGTTGAGAACATCAATGTATTCACATAATCCGCTTTTTACACAGTAGAATTTTAATCCAAGTGTTTAGAGACTTAATGTACTTACCTCATGGTCCTTTGAGGAGGTGTCACTCTGCATCGCTATAGCTTACTGAAGTATCTACCGCGAACTTAGTAATGAATCCTCCTATAATTCAATCTAGCCAGTGATCAACAGCGCGCGTGATCTTATCCTTCAATACTTCCAATTTGCGCACCAACTCTAGGGTCCACACAATAGGACTGTTGAGTTTGCACCTTCCTTGGGTATCTGCTAATTTCGCGATCCACTCATATATCTCAGTAGGGAAAGATGTGAAGAAAATTTCATGGATCTCTATGTACAAGTAGTAGCCTAACCAATTTTCTTTTGATAGTCATGGATTCATGTTCTCCTACGCTGCAAACTCGTGAATTCTGCTATCCAACCACTCTTCAATTTCTTTCTTAGTTGGATTCCAATGATATGACATCAGAAATCTCTATGCGGATTCTGGTCCCATTAATAGAACCATTCGTTAGATTCTTGGGGCCTCACCAAGGTTCGCAGTTAATTAGTCGAACAAATCCCTATGGCAACAGTCATGGAGTGCGGACTAAGGTCTCACTCGAAGAAGTATTGTTATAGATCCATTTGGGCACATCAAATCCCAAGATTCAGATCAGTGTTTTAGGGCTCATCAAACCCTAATTTTAGTTGTTTCATGCCCTAAACAAGTCAATACTTTGAATGCCTCCTTCCCAGATAGTTTCATGACTTGAAGACATGCAAAAATTTCCTCTAGAGGGACCAGCACATGTAAGCCCTTATAAAGGTGTGCTATAGAGCAGTTGAGTCCACTACCACGGTGCCCTACAGAGCACTTAGGCTTCCTTTCACCTGCGCTGGGCATGAATGAGAGAAATTCACATAGGGCTTGGGGAATATTCTTATCTTTTGGAGTCAACTAGAAGTTTCTTTGTCTTGTCAAATCCTATGTGCTCAAAAATGGATGAGGAAAGAGTTAAGGATCATCCTATCCTCTCATCCCTTCCTCCATGGAACTAATTCTAAGTATGGAAGGCCGTTCAATGTCACCACTAATGACAAAACCTCCTTCATCTTCCTGTAAATTGACCACTCATCTAAGTGATCGAGGGCTGGATTATGTTGAATTGTAAGGAGATAATGCTGCTATGAGACTTGACTTTGGAGCAAATGATGTGATGCCACAAGCTTGTCTTACTTTTGATGTGATGTGGATGGGATCCAAGCTAGAGGAATGACTTTGAATTAGACACTGACGTTTGTAATCCTTCTTCTATCTAATAAAGTGTTTGAACCTTTTCCATATGATGTGTTCTTTCATAATGCTTATATGTATGAGGTGCTTCTGATTCCTTTCATATATATTCAATGGATCATATGCTTTGATCGGTTTTCGTCTTCTGTTTTGTTGACAAGGTACTTTTCAAGCGGATTAAGTATAGGAAGGAGCGAAAGAATCGATACAAGGGAGATGAGAGGAAAGTGGAACTACAAGTAGGCCTTCTATCCTCTCTTCTCATCTATTGTTTATAGGGAAAGTCTAAAACACTTTAAATTGTTGTTCCAGGCACAACTACTTGTCTAGTGAATTATCTATCCATAGATGCTAAATTCTCCAAAAAAAATTGGCACCCATACTGGGGAAGAATCCTCTTTCCTAGTAGCTTATCAACCTCCTAAGACATCCTTGTAGACCTTATTTGTGTTCATCGATTGTAATTTAACTATTTACATTGAAAAATTGGTCAAAACTGTGTCAAATTACCTCTTGAAATGGCTTACTATCACCAGCGGAGGCTTGTGAGGGACACAGTGCACTGTAGAGCATCCCTGGCTTAGGTACAGTGCTCTGTAGTGCACTGTCTCCCACTTTAGGTTGCATTGATCCTCCTAGGATCAGTGTCCCATCTTTGGAAAGCGTTTTTTGCCAAATTTTCTCTGTTTGACTATTTGCTGATTGATCAATAAATGCTATGTCTCAGAAAATGAGTTGCTATCTCCTAGTCTAGCCCAAATTTGATTTGATTGATTAATGTTTCTTCATGTTTTCTCTGTCATCACTGATCAATAGTCAAATTTGGGCTATAATTGATTAATCTTCTTTCGAAAGAAAGTGTCGTAAAGTCTTCTCTTCCTTCGAATTTGAACTGCCGTAAAAGTCTTCGTTCATATGAAATATTGATTGATTGTATGTGCATATTTCATTTTTGTTCATATTCACATTAAGGGAATAAAAATGAAATACATTTATGTTGCATTGAAAAAGTATGTGTGTGTTGATAGGAATAGTGTGGGGAAATTGGCATTTAGATTGTGCTCTTTGCTCTTTGATCAAAAGAAATCTGATTGCTCTATCCCTAAGTAGATAGGATTTTCATTGTTAAATTGAAAGGAAAGAATGCTTATCATGATAGTTGCATCCCTAGGAATTTCATAATACATCACGTGGTGAACTTGAAAGGCAAATTCCTAAGCAAGATCAACTTAAAATAAACATCAATTTATGTAATGGAGCGTTGTCATTAACAAGAACATTAAGTAGTTCTAGGCTAGATACATGTTCTGGCATCGTAAGACAAAGTAGTTGTTGCTAACTTGTCTAAAATACATCCTAAGTGTGATACCTCATTCCACGTACATGAGTATCGTAGCTCGTCCACGTATCTTCGGCTATATAGGGCAGTGTTACAGTATGTAAAGTATATGGGAATGCTCTCATTGTGCTATTTTGCATTAGATAGTGCTTATACAGACTGGGCCTCCACATAACTTCGGGTATATATGGGAGGAAAACTCTAGGTTGCTATCCATCCTTAAGTAACTGAGTTGAATGCCTTGTAAATTGTGATACACTAAACATAACATTTGGGGAGATTGCTTGCCTGTACTTCTTGGTTTGCCAGGAGGTATTCTGCAATTCACAGTTGCTTGGTAAACCTTTTGCCTAGTATACCCCATTTTGTTTTTTTTTTTTTGATAATAAAATTAATCAACAATCATGGAGGAACATCAACCCTTACCCCATCATTTGCGGAGAACAACGAGAAAACCACCTTTGCCTCCCGAAGCGACACCAATTCAGGCAAAGCGTTCTCACTTAATAGAGTCTAGTACATCAAGAACTTCTAGTTCTTCATCTGAATTACCTGAATCATCTATTTTGGTAAGCACTGAGACTCCAGTTACTCCAACTCTTTCTGGCCCATCTATTTATGAAGAAGAAGTTTCACAATTACTTGACGACATTAGCACTGATCCTAGTGAAACAGTAACTGAGGTTGTTCAACAACTAGTTGATTGTCAAATTGAAATTTCTCAACAAGAAAGTACTTCTAAATTTGAACCAATTCAACTAGAAGTTAATCTAGAATTTATCCTAGTTCAAACAGAAGTTACATCTGAACCTAAAATTTTTCAGGAACCTCTTTCTGAAACTGTTGTTCACTTACCCGAACATCTAGACTTCAAATTTCAACATTCAGAAGTTGTTACTTTACTGGAAGATGAGCAATCAGTTATGCCTTGGAGATCAGTAACTATTGAAACTTCAACTTCATTAACACCAAAAATCTTTTACGGACCTGACGGTGAAGTTCTTCCACCAAGTTTAATTTTTATAGAGGAGGAATTGGAAGAAGATTCCACACCTGGAACCCTATTTCACTTTGGAACTGTGCATTATCTTTAACCTAATACTCCTGATTTTTTCACTCCATTTGATCCTGCTTCTTTTCAAGTACCCTTCGATTCTTTAGGACAATTTTTGAGTCAATTAACTATGACTAAACAATTGTCAACATCTCAGACTGTATCATCTAATGCAACTGCAGCAGTATCTTCTGTTGCAACCTCTTCGATGTTTTCTACCACACCAGAGTCACACATGTATGGTGAATTGTCCATCCCGGTTGGTTACCAATCATTATCTGGAACCCACTCAGGGGTTTCTTCTACACCAGGTCATCACCCATGTCCTCAACTAGAATTTTACCTAGTTCTTCTCTAATGGGAACTCAACGGTTTGATCCTACATATCAGTATCAAGCTAGGCAATCTGGTCAACAAACACCTATGTATCCATTAAATACTGGATTGTCACCATATGGAGAGCAATATGCTTATTTATTGTATCCTCCTTATTCCGGAGGACTACCATACGGTAATATCCCGCAATATTCAGGTGAATTTGGAATTAGAGTTTGTCAATGGCAACCAACAATGCCAGTTCAACCGAGGCTTGTGTATCCAACACAACCAATGCAAACTGTATCAGCTATTCCTACTACACCTGTTGTTACTATTGTACCATAGTCATGAGTTCAAACTTTTGTATCTCAATCGGTACAAACTAATCCTTCTAACTTGCAACCACAAGTTTCAAGTCAAGAAGTTCAAGTTCCTTAGGTTGTTGTACAACAACCATTTGTTTCTGGAGTTCAACAACAACCTCAGGTTAGTATACCTTTATCTGGACTGACCTAGGCTTCCACTAGTATATTTTATTCACAACCTAGCCAACCATTCATTGCTGGATAGCAACAACCGTTAAATCAAAAACAGTTGTAACAACAACAATAACAGTTGATTCATCAACCATGGCAACCTCAATTTCAACAACCCTAATTCCAGTAATTCCAACCCTAGTTTAGACTTGTTCCATAGGCTCAACCTTGTTTTGGTCAATCTCAAGATTACCAAGGTCCTAGTCAACAAGGCTTTGCAGGTTATGGACAACCACACATTCAAAATGGCTATCAATAACCACCTTATACTAGTTTTTTTCAACAACCATACCAAGGTTACCAAACGCAGATGCCCTATGTCAGTATGCAAAGACCTATTGCTCAGGCAATTCCATCATATCCTAGGTATGTTCAACCTGACTTGAATCAATAGTTGTCACTTGTAGCAACTTTAGAATTATGAGAATTAAATCGGCTCACTAATGATCCAATCTTATATGCACCTCGGTGGTCAATAATTCCACATAAGTTACCATTTGACATTCTCAAATTTAACGGAAATCCTGGAGAAGACCTATCAAATCATGTCACGAACTTTCATTTGTGGTGTTCATCAAACTCCTTAAATGATGATTCGGTTAGACTTTGTGTTTTCCAAAGAACACTTACTGGTCTAGCTACTAAATGGTACATTGAATTACCAAGAGCTTCTTTCAATAATTTCACCACTTTAGCCACTACATTTTTGACCCACTTCTAGTTACCCCTCAGATACGAGACTGGAAGAGAAGTCCTAACCAACTTTCAATAGAGTACTGCTACCGATATATCAGATCATATTCATGAGTGGTGGTGTTGTCGTCCAATGGTTAAGACATATGTTCCTGATCAACTTTTAGCTGAGTGGTTCATAAAATCCTTGTTGCAATCAATCACCGAGGATGTGGCAAAAGGTGGAGTTGTCACAAAAGAGCAAGTTATTGCTCATGCCCATTACTTGGATTTGATTTACACACAATCCGGCATGCTTTATGATAAAATACCCAATGGACCTTGACCAGATTTCACTGTTCCCCCACCTCCACAATCGAGTAAGGACTCTCATGTCAGCGATGGTGTGATCAGTTCTTCAAGCACGCAAACAGCAGGAAGACCATCTGGTCAAACTCTTGCTATTTCCAATAAAACTACAAATGCAAAAAAAAATACTCTTGCCTTCGAGATTAATTCCGTGTCATTCAACAAAGCCAAAAATCCAAAGCAACCAGGGAGCAAGAAAAAGGGGAAAAACAAAAAGGAACAAGAAAATTCCCCTCTAGAGAAATCATTTGATTCCTCTACATTGACAAGGAAACCTCGTTATCCATGTCTAATATGTAATGACAAGCATTTTACAAGAGATTTTCCACACCACTCTGAGGTCTTGTTGATGGCTCTAAAATTATTGCATCAACAACGGGGAAAACCACCTGGTCTGAACCTTAGTGCAACTCCTTTTGTGTTTGGTGTGGTGGTTGCAACTAGATGTAATAGGACCAGTTTACCAGTGATACATGAGTTCATGGGTGATTGGTTTGTAATGTACAATGGAAGTGATAAGTGTTCTATTCTATAGTTAAAAAATATACAAAGATAACTAATCTATCCTGGGTATTCTTTTAATACGATTTTTTATTGTTCTATTAAACAAATAACGATAAAGATGAATTATTCATAAAATAGAAATATGCATTCATATGATAATTACTTTGTTTAAGTAGTTAAACAAAGTAATAATAATAACATTATCACATTGATCATAATATATCACTGACATATATGTATTCAAATGATAACGATTCTAAAACATTCAGAAATGACAAGCTAAACAATTGCTAGGGAAACACACACACACACACACACACACACACACACACACACACACATATATATATAATAGCAATGCCGAAAAGTGTTTATTCACATAGAGAAACAAGACAATCACAAAGATAAAATTATTGTATGTATTTGAATTCTCCCGATGTAAACAACATTCAGATTCTTCCTTCCTATTTGGGAACACCTTCAAAAGATGCAATAGTGCAAATATTATAAAAGCCTCTTTAATAAAAATGCATAACTTTGGTCCAGTTTCTAATCAAAAAAAGAATATTGGAAGTACAGTAGTGAAACTCCCAAGTCAAGTCTTAATACAAATTGAGGACCCCTTCTAAATACATGAAAGGGTCTTTAAATACTAAAAATAACAACAAACTTATCAATAAAAATCGCTATGCGTTAGTTTAACTATAAACATATACATCGAAAACAACTTTTATTTGTCCATGGGGCATGTTCGCCTATAGGAAACTCCCATTTGGTTTGAAGAATGTTAGGGCCACATTTCAGAGGGCAATGAATTATGCCTTCCATGACATCAAGCACATTATTTAACCTTACTTTGACGATTTACCTATTCATTCACAAAAGCGGACTGATCACCCACAACACTTGAGAGAAATATTTTTATGGTGCCGACACTACAAGATTCGACTCAATCAACATAGATGTGTGTTTTGCATTGGTTCTGGTCACTTTCTCAGATTTTTAGTGTCTCGAGAAGGGATTCGACTGGATCCATTAAAGGTTCAGGCAATTCTAGATTTGCGTCCACCTTCAAATATTTTACAGTTATGGAGACTCCAAGGGAAAGGCAAATTTTTAAGGACGTTCATTCCTAATTACACTGAAATGGCTAAAGATTTTACATGTATTTTGAAAAAGGAGACACCCTTTCGTTGGAATCAGGTTGTGCAAGCTTCCTTTGATGAGCTTAAAAATACCCTGATTAGAGCTTCATTAATGTATTCTCCAAATGACCAAAATGACCATTACCTGTATCTCATCACTGCAGATACAACCATTGCCATGGTTTTAGTCTAGGAAGAAAATGGGATTGAACATCCTATTTATTACTTGAGCCATAATCTCAATGATACAAAAAGTAAGTACTCTTATGTCGAAAAGCTAGCTTTGGTAGCTATGCAAGTTGTTCAAAGATTTCGCCACTATATCCTATTACGGAAAAAAATTGTCATTTTAGATTGCAACCTTATGACATACAATTTTTCATGTTAATTGTTGGGGGGCAAATATTCAAAATGGATAGTTATTCTATAGGAATTTGATTTAGAATTCATCAAGTCTAAATTGAAGAAATCTCTAGTTTTCGTTGGGTTACTATGTAAGCTTCCCTCGACCTCCATCGATTCAACATCCGAACCATCAATTTTGGATGAGTCTCTGTTTCTAATTTTTTCATCTGGCACCTGGTATGGAGATATACTGATTTATCTCCAAACCCAAACTTTCTGGCAAGATACCTCTCGCTCGTAACAGTGACGTATTCATTACCAAGCCAAAGATTATATGACCATTGGCGACACACTTTACCATTGTGGTATCGATACAATTTTACAGAGATACCTCACAAATGAGGAGGTTGAGAAAGCATTGAATGATTTCCATTCAGGTTCCTGTGGTGGACACTTATCTAGATATGCAACCACACAAAGGATTCTTCATGTTGGTTACTTTTGGCCAACTATATTTAGATATTGTATTATTGTTGTCAGAAGTTGTCATGCATGCCAGATATATGATCAAAAAATCCGATTACCACATGCACCATTACATCTATTCATTGTTGTTGGCCCATTCACTGAATGGGGCATTGACTTTGTGAAATGTAACCCCACCTTGGCCAGGGGCATGGGTATATTATAGTCGTCGTTGACTATTTTACCAAATGGGCTGAGGCAATGCCAACATTGAACAATAATGGCGAAACAACTACTCTTTTCTTTTTTAACCATGTGTTTGCTCGATTTTGTGTACCACAAGCCATAATTACAAATCATGGGTCACATTTTTGCAATCACATGATGGCTGAGATGACTGCTAAGTTAGGATTGTCACATGATAGTTCTACCTCGTATTACCCAAAAGCGAATTGACAAGTTGAGGCCATCAACAAGGTCTTGAAGCAGATGTTGCAAAGAATTATAGGGGTTCATAAAAGAAACTAGCACTTAATCCTGTCCTCTGCCTTATGGGCATATCGAGCCTCAGGGAGAAATGAAACTAGATTTATACCCTTTCAGTTGGTGTATGGTTTAGAAGCAATTTTACTAATACAATGTGAAATTTCATTGCTCAAACTTGCGATTGACGTGTTACCAACATTTCTGAAGAAGAAGCATGTTTCTTGGAATTAATCCATCTGGATGAAGCCCGTCATGATGCCACATTGGATAACGAAGTGCATAAGAAACATATTAAGGTGTAATATGATGGGAACGTCAAGCCTTGTATCTTCTCAGAAGGAGACATGGTCTTGCTTTACGATCAAGAAGTTGATAAACTTGAAGCAGGGAAATTTGAACCAATGTGGATAGGTCCTCATGTTGTCAAGCATGTTCTGGCAGAAGGAGCCTATGAGTTAGTAGATTATGACGGAATTCCATTGTGGCAGCCTCAAAACAGGTTGTTCCTCAAACATTACTATTCTTTATTAAGTGTTGTAAAACTCACTGTATATATGCTTGCATCGCATGTGTGTGTGCGTTTCTTTTATAGATTTTTATCTGGTTAGTAATCTGCTTTGCATTTGTTGCAGATGTCAGAGTCTTGGGAACCTTTTGTTGGTTACGTCAATGGTGCTAGTCATAGTATGCAGAATTTGTCTTCTACAGCATGGGCTATTTTTGCTCCAAGTGGCGAGTTAGTGAGTTTTCAAGGGATTTGTATCGATCGATCAACAAATAATATCACTAAGTATGGTGAGTTGATTGAACTACTCTCTGATTCCATTTCACTTGACATTCACCGAATCATTGTTAGGTTAGACTCGCAACTCGTTGTACTACAACTAACAAACATTTATACTGTCTGAAATCCAACAATTTTTCGTATGTTCCTTAGAGTTCGTATTTTGGAAAGATGTTTTGAACACATTCAATATCAACATATTTCAAGAAATCTTAACTCATTAACTGGTTCTCTAGCAAATTGTGTATTAAATAGACATTTGTGACACATGTAAAAGTAATATTTTCAATTCACATCATCAGTTGAATAGGATTGCATATAACCAAACAAAACTCTGAAAGTATAATAGATAGGTGTTTTAAAAGTTTTTACAAAATTTGTGCCCAAGACAAATTTGGTCATCTACCCTGAAAACTCAAATGCATACAAAATATCCTAAGTAGATCCAGTGGTGCTCATGGTAACAGGTCAGAACCTCTCTTATCATGTGAAAAAGCCTAGCCCAACAGTTAGGAACACCAATAGTGTGCTGTTGCAACCTTGTAGGTAACTCCTCTATCCGGATATTCAGAATACCAAGGGTTAATCCATCTATGTGATCCTACAACTCTGCTAAGGTCTTAGCCAAAACCAAGTTCTGGAGAACTTCTCTCTCGTTTTTTCTCTGCGTTGGCCCACCTACAACCTATTGGTGTACCGCAGGTCGAACAATACGCACATATGTATGCATAAGAGTAATTTTAGTTTAGTCTTGGAAACATTAGAAAACACAAAAAACATGTAGAAACTTGAAAAATAAAAAAAAAAACACTTTGGTCAAACAACTTACCCATAGCACCCCATTATGCTCTAATTGGTAGAATCAAATTTGGATCTCCACGATAATCTATTCATCAGTATGGATGCTTCTCAGTAACAACATGTTGTCCTTCAAGCCAACTAAAAAATGCAGGGGATAAAATGATTGTTGACTGACCAGCACGTCGAGCCATCAATTCAACCCACCTTTACATAAGTGGATCTCTAGGACCAACCACACCCAGTGATACATGCTGTGGTTGCATCAATGGGATTTTCTCTAATACAAAAGAAATTAAGATCGAACCATAGAAGAAATTCTTCATCTTTCTAATTTTTCGTTTAGTGAGTTGTTCTTTCAGTAGTGAAACTACAGCCTTACACTAGTTGAAAACTTTTGGCTCTAGACACTATAGTGCACACTACTTATAAGATCTGTTCGCCAGATGTAGTGTCACACTGCCAGCCAATTTTTCGATTGTGAAGAGGATCATTCTTAAAGGAAAATCGTGTACATCGCTAATATTTATTTTCCTATCCTTGCTAGGTTGTGTACCTAGTTGACAAAATTGTCTGATGTAATCTCTCACCGATTCACCTCCACGGGAAAATCCAGAAAGTGAGATGGGGGCACCTCACCTCAACAGTCCGATAAGAAAGTAAATATCCTCAATAGTAATAGGGACCATCTTGTCCCTAATGTGAAATATCTGATCTGTCGAATCCCATGCACAAACAAGGAACTATAATAGTTCTATTTGTTGCCTCATTCCAGATAACTTAAAGTATTTTAGTAACCTGTAATTCCTGAGGGCCTCAATTTTACCTGGGATGTTTAGGGAAACCATGTCTTGTTTTCATGCTCTCTTTCTCGCCATGTAATCAACATTCTGATCCGATGAAAGCCTAAAATACAATCATAAGCTAAATTAGGATCCTTTCCATGCAAAAAACAAGACAAATTTTGGAGCTAACAGCTAAAACAAACTTGGGAAATGTGCCCAGCGTAGCCCAGGCATAGAGAAAGTGCACTATAGAGCATCTAGCCTTATATCTAGGTGCTCTTCAGCCTAGTTTCCGATGTGAAAGCCTATGCTGATCCCAAGGCAAAACAATGAAACCATAGGGGCCCCAAAAAACCCTAAAATTTTCATGAAATGACAAAAGAATGGATTGAAAAGAAGGTAGAGAGGTTTAGTTCCTACCTAGTCCAAATGGCTCGAGAAATGGTCCACAAAATCTTTTGCAATTAGCTAGTGAAGTTTGAGGTAAAAACTTAGCTAAGAGCACAAAATTGAATGGTAAGTTCGAAATGGTAAAAATATTATGGTAAAAACTTGTTTTATGTTTATTTCATGTTAATTAATCGACTAAACATTAGTATTTGCCTATTTTCACTTATGAAACAGATATTTTTAATCCATTTGATGATGTTTTGAGCATGTTTTACAACTAATTTGCAGAATTCAACGTGCTCAATTGTAAGTTGTACTTTTGACCACAAAGCACACTTTTATCTCTTTTTCGAGCTTTGTTAAAAATTAAAAAGGAACCCCCTTGGAGTCCTCTTTAAGCTCTTTTTAGACTCTAAATATGAAAACATTGTCGAGTGCTTATCCTTTCCAACTTGTTAACGAACTGAAAACGATATCTCTCTTGTATTATTTTACACCTTTTCGGACTTGAGAGATTAACTTACAAAAACACTTGTGGAGTTTTCTTTTTGTACCTTTTCAAACTCTCTAAACATGAAAAGGACCAAGTTATCTTTATCGTTAAACTCATTAAAAACATCAAATAGAGACAAACTTGTCCATTTAGACAAGACCGAGTTTCACCTTTGCCAGACTCGTTAAAATATCAAATCGTAACGGATTCACCCGAAGGGTGAAATTATACAACAAGCATATGTTATGCTCCTTAAGATTGATAAAAATAAAGAGGTACTAGTCAGAAATGACAGAGGAAAATGGAAAAAGGGGAAAACCACTTTATGGTAGCAGGTTGCTCTTGAACATGACGCTTTTGCTCCATCACCATGACTATCTGGGTTGGGTTATTAGCTTGATGGTTATCACACCGTTGGTCTATCATACCATCCATCACATTGTTTTGGGTCAATGATACCAATTCATTTTAGTGTCACTGACATGTTCAAGACAAGTCATCCTGTCAAAATCCATCTTTTGCAACACCATAAACCTTCATTTTCATGATTGCCATTCCTGAACTATGTCATCAGTAAAATTCAATCTGCAAAGTCACTACAATCATTTCATGTTGCTAATGTGGGATAAATCAAGGCCCTCCTACGACGAGTCACTTCTTTTCGACATCAACTCATTATCCAAGAAGTTGACTTAGAAACACCCTTTCAGTACCCTGAGGCTTGCATGCATCAATGGCAGGTTTCTCGCTTTCGGCAATAGGCATACATCAATGGCCTTCGACCAAAAGTTTTTGTATGGTGTTTGACATCAAATCATCCATTCACAACATGCAGAATGTACTGCAATGCCTTGAGGATCATTATCATTATCGGTGATTTCTCTCACATTCGTTAACAACTTACTCATCGGCTAGTAATCAGATGGCATCTTCCCATGTTCGACTTCAGATCACATATTCACATGGTTAGACTTGTACTTGACTGAATGGTTGATTGAGATTGAAGACCTGGGATCTAGTTTCATCCATCTGGGCTACAATATCAGGAGTACTAAATCATATGTACGATGGCTTTAAATAGATAGTCATTCCAATCATGGGTCTATATCTGTAGGTGACTATTTCTATACATGTAATAAAAATTTATAATCTCGGCATGGGTATGCCTTCCCTCAGAAATTCAAGTAAAATCAAATATCATGATATATGTATTGTAATTGATGCAGGTCACCTTCCACATTGATACCTCCTCATCACATCGTAAAGTATTTGATTCGACATTGATATTTTTGTGACTTCATGCTTTAGGGGGAAATTGTTACAGATCCATTTGGGAACATCAAATCCCAACATTAAGATCATTGTTTTAGGGCTCATCAAACCCTAACTTCAGTTGTTTCATACCCTAAACAAGTCAACCCTTTGAATTCCTCCTTCCCAGACACTTTCATGACTTGAAGACATCCAAAAATTGCCTCTAGAGGGACCAACGCAAGTAAGCCCTTATGAAGGTGCACTACAAAGCAGTTGAGTCCACTACCAGGGTGCTCTGCAGAGCACTTAGGCTTCCTTTCACCTATGCTGGGTGAGAATGAGCAAAATTCACATAGGGTTTGGGGAATATTCTTATCTTTTGGATTCATTTAGAAGTTTCCCTGTCTTATCAACTCCCATGAGCTTGAAAATGGATGAGGAATTAGTTAAGGATCATCCTATCCTCTCATCCCTTCCTGCATGGAACTAATTCTAAGGATGGAAGGCCATTCAATGTCACCATTAATGAAAAAAACTCTTTCGTATTCCTATAAATTGACCACTCATCTATGTGACTAGGGACTGGATTATATTGAATTGTAAGGAGATAATGTTATTATGAAACTTGACTTTGGAGCAATTAATGTGATGCCACAAGCTTGTCATGCTTTTGATGTGATGTGGATGGGATCCAAATTGGAGGAACGACTTTGAATCATACACTGACAGTTGTAGCTCCTTCTTCTATCAAATAAAGTGTTTGAGCCTTTTTCTATATGATGTGTTCTTTCATAATGCCTATATTTATGAATTGCTTCTGATTCTTTTCATTTATATTCAATGGATTGTATGCTTTGATCAGTTTTCATCTTCTATTGTGTTGACAGGGTAGTTTTTAAGCGGATTAAGTATGGGAAGGAGCAATGGAATCGATACAAGGGACACGAGAGGAAATAGGAAATACAGGTAGGCCTTCTATCCTCTCTTGTTATCTATTGCTTAGAGCGAAAGTCTAAAACACTTTAGACTGTTGTTCTAGGCATAGCTACCTGTCTAGTGAATTAGTATTTATCTGTAGATGCTAAATTCTCCAAAACAAGTATCGGGGGATGTTGGAACCACATTTCCACACCCTTAAGATGTTTGAGGGGTTGAATTAGTCCAATTGTGGATACCTTCACGTAGGTTACTTCACGCACTTCTCCAACCTGCGATGCCCTCGTGCCCTATTATATTTTCCTTTGTGTAGCCCTAACCAGGGGATAAGGAGCTTTCATGCTGCTGGAGTAGCGATCTGCACTATTTCCCCGAGTCACACCGTGGATCTTACTTATCTTCTTATAGCAGTTAGTTATCTTTGTGTAAGCAGATACCTTCTATTAGATTTACTTATTCAGCACATTCATATACATTCACACAACAAATAAATAGTAAACTTGCAATTCATACCCAACATACTTCAATGCATAAAACAGGAAAAGATACACAGAAATATGGTAAAGCTTCTCTTTATTAATGATTTCAATGGTTACAGACCCAACCTGCCCTGTGCACTCAGCTATAAGGGTCCGCGCACTTAGCTGCAGACTACTAGGCCTTTGCACACTCAACTGAAAAGCCTTTTCCTACTCTATGACCCAAAGACATGACTCTACACTTCGACTCACTGCTTCATGGATTAATTTCCTTTTTCCATTATTCAGATGTCCCTTTACACTTAGAGCCTTGCTCTATTTATACAATCCCATGGTCCGTGGACCATGGGTCAATCTCTCAAACCGACATTACATTTACAAAAGTAAGGGCGAACAAACCTATGTCTCAATTATAGCTTCATGCTCCGCACCCACAAATTATGGAGTCTTTACAATGGACTTAGTCAAAACTTGCACTTTAAGCCCGAAAACATTCCTTGGGGGGATCCCATGCCCAACAATAGTATAGATTAGATTGGTTGTGTGATCGTTTGCTTTTGTTTGTGCCTTCTTTCAAGTAGCATGTTAGGAAGGAGAGAAGGGATCACCACAAGGTTGGCAGCAGGTGTCTTGGCCTCACTTCCTCCCTCTGGGAGCATGACTTGAGGAAGGGACCCTTCAGCAGCCCCAAAAACACAAATTTTTAGTTCTTGTATGAGCTTTGGAGTTTGTTGTCTTTGATTCAGTATTTGGTTCATGTTGCAAGGAAGATTTTATTGTCATGTTTTTCAACTCCATTTCTACATTAAGATCTCACTCGTGCTTTCATTCCCTTCAACAACTTTCTTCATGCATAATATAGGAAATTGATTCATGCTTTTCTAGTTTATGAGAATGTATCTTGTTTCATAGTTCTTGGAAGACATACATTTTTTAAGAAGAGCATGTACCTCAGGAGGAGACCCAGACTTTATCACCAGCAGCCATATTTCATTTTATCCACCTTATCCATCTCTTGTTTTACCATCACCCTCACTATTTTTTCATCATTTTTTATTGAAATTCCCCTGGATACATTGAGAGAGTCTAGCCATCTCTAATCTTGGATATTGACTCCTGAGTGCTAATAGACCTTCTAACATCCCATTCCACTCATCACACACCTTTCCCAAGCTTCCCAACACCTCCAACACCTCACAATTAGCTCTCGGCTGTATTTTGTAGGTTTCCTGTAAATTCTACAGGATCATCCTGTACGTTTCTAGTACATCCTATAGGTTTTCCTGAAACATAATATTTTGAGGCTGAATTGATGGGAAAGCTCTAGAAAGTCCCAAAAATCCTCCTAGGACCCCTCCACACCATCCAACCACTTCATAAACATTTTATACATCCTTAAACACCTTCCATCCACTTGTCACATCCATAAGAATAATTAGTTTACATACTTGATTTTGCCTAAAAAAACCAAAAAAGTGAAAACATATTTACTTTAGTTCTTTGCTTGCACATTAGTATGGTTTGATGCTTTTTACTTCTACAACTTAGATAGTAGCATTTGTTTAGTGTTTCTTTAGCAATTCTTCTTAGAAGAGATGCTTAAATGGTTAATTAGAGTATGGTGTGATTTAGCGTTACATGTGGTTTTTTCATTATTGCAGTAGAGTAGCTCTCTTATAGTATGTTTTCCCTTCTTCCGTCAAAGAATCAAGCTTCTTCTGACTCTATAGAAGTTTGGCTTCGAAACCTAGTGGTCTCTCTCTAGCTAAACAGTGACAATAGGTAGGACCATCACTTTTACTTATGCATACAAAACTATCACCTCCAAGTTTGTACGAACCCCGGGTTGTTAAGTAAAGTTGGTAGCTTAGGAGTTGTAGCATCCTTGCTACAATACTGGCACTCATCACTTCTTAGCATCGTTGTCAGGGAGGTGTCTGAGTAGAATGTGATTACTGCTTTCTTTTCTTCTATCTCTTGTCTTCAATATTCTGTTGTTAGCTAATTTCTACAAAATTAATCTAGTTGCTTCTTTTCTTTCATTTTTCATTATCTACTTTCCTTTCCATTCTGCAAGTAGGATTTCAATTTAGCAAGTAGCTTTTTCATTCTGTCAGTGATTTTCATTTAATCAGTGATTTCATTTCTACAAGTACTTTCCAGGTTTTATAAAAAAAAAAAGAGAATACAAAACCAACCCAAAAATATTTCCTTTCATGCCTCATATGAATAAGGACAAATTAGGGAATTTTTTGCCGAATACCCCCACTACATCCAACAGCCAACCTTCTCTCTTCTTTGGTGGCTGTGAACTAGAGGATCCTTTAGGTGGGAAACCTGACATATTTGAAGAACCTATAGGGGAAGAAGAAGAAGAGGAACCCATCCCTACTAAACCAATGGCTAAAAACCGAAATGACAGAGGCAATAGAGAGAGAGTTGAGGGCTCCTTCCCCATCAGGGAAACCAACAGGCACACTAAGATGAAAAATATAAGCACCTCTATCGTACCTCATTTCCATGGCTTGACCACAAAGGACCCTAACACTTTCCTATTTGAGTTTGTTATTATATGCCGAGCCTATGAGTATACAGATGATGAGAAAAACGTTAAAACTATTTTCATCTACCCTCGAGGATGTAGCATTTCACTGGTTCATGGGCTTACCTAGAGATAGCATCACAACTTCAGCTCAGATGCATTAGGCCATTATGAATCCTTAGAAGACTATGAAGAAAGATTCCACCTCAGTTACAAAAGGGCTAGGTGCACACTTGACCCTGAGTCACCAAAGCTGGTCCTACTTAGGGGAGTAAGAGAAGATCTTCTGGATACCTTACACTTGTTAGTTGGAGGATATATCCACCAATTACTCTATGAGGTTATCAAGGCTGCCTTTAGAAACCATTCTAGGGTGGCCAAGAAAAAGGGTAGGGGTAGTCAACATATGGCCAATATATCATCTTCCAACTCATCCATCAAGGGTGAAATTCGAAATATGTTGGAAGATTTCAAAAGTGATATGCTGCAAACCCTTGGCTTGCAATGGACACCATGAACATTAAAAGGAAGTAGGAGGAAACAGAGAGAGCCTTGGCCATCTTTTGTCGTAGATGCACCAGGAGGCATCCTAAGAACGAATGTCCATTGAAATGTATTGAAATTTGCTCGGTATGTGAAGAAAACCACTCCACAGACAAGTGCCCTTGTCTACTCGAACTCAAAGTTGTATATAAAGGAGCTGAAGGGGTCACTGAGCAACTTTGCTACATTAACCAAATGAGACCTCCTGGGCCTAGACCATATCAGCAGGGCATGCAAGGGTCAACCCATGCATATTACAATCCCAACCAAACCACAACTATACCTTCTTAGGGACCCCCTACTCATCCTTCCTGGTCTACACCCCCTCCTTGGTCCTATGCATCTCAGTATCATTCCTAGCTAGCCAACCATTCATTTTAACCTTACGCTCTGCCACAACCTCAGTGGAATACACCACTCCAAGGATGGAGGCCCCAATAGAACAATGCTCCAGCTCTATTGCCTCTACCACCTACCTAACCAAAACTCTTACACTCTTCTCCACCCAAGCAACCTCAAATGCCTACCCAGCCAAATCCGAACCTGAACAATAGTCAGGCTCAATAAGTATATAGTGGAGAGACATCATATCCAACCTATGATGTGAAAATATAGGACATTAACCTGAGATCTGGGAGAGTTCTCCCAGATAACCAACCTCCCCCTCCACCTAGGGAGGTTGAGGAAGAAAGAGAGGAAAGCAATCTAAAGTAAATCCACCATTTCCTGAGAGATTAGCCCAACCATTCTAGCCTACCCTACAAGAGACTGAACTTCTGGGAGAATTGAAGAAACTATGTGTAAAGATCCGCCTTCTTGAGGCAATAAAAGATGTTCCCATTTAAAATAAGCTGATTAAGGAGAAATTCTTCAAGCATCGAGGGGCGCAAAAAAGGGATGCCCCTACCATTAATGTCATTGGTCAACTGTCCAACTTAATGCTGGGGTAGGTAATATGTCCAAAATATTTGGACCTTGGAAGCCTTGTAGTAGATGTGCACATGAATGGTACCATTGTCCCACACAATCTGATCAATATTGGGGCTACCATTAATGTAATGACCAAGGACATGATGCTCAAGCTCAGCCTCCAAGGGTCATTGAGGAAGACCACAATAGTTTTTTAACTTTCATACCGTTCCACAGTAACCCCTGAGGGAATTGTGGAGGATGTGATGGTGTTCATTGACTCCTGGGAGTACCCTGTATATTTCCTAGTTCTCCAACCTAAGGCTATTCTTACTGGTTATCCTCTCATCCTTTGGAGGCCATGGTTGGCCATAGCCAATTCTTACATTAGCTGCAGAGCTGGGAATATGACCATCAAGAATGGGCATATGTGCAAGCAGTTAGTCCTATACCCTCCTGCTCAACCTTCTCTAGAGCATGATTTACCTTTATAGTTGGAGGAGAAGGACGAAGATGAGGTTTATTCTACCCAACTTTATGCTTTGGAAGCAACCATGGGAGGAGGACAACAAGATGAATATGACTTGATTGAACACTTGCTCCAAAGTCCAACTCCTAGTTCATTACGTTTAGAAGAAGTAGTAAATCAAACCTAGAACAATCATCCAATTGACTTATGCTTGGCCAATTCCAACCCACTCCGTATCAAAACCATAAAATTTTTCCCAGAGAAAACCTTGAAAATTAATCCATCTCTTTCTACTCTTGAAGAGGAGAAGCTATGCAACATGTTAAAGGAAAATCTAGAAGCCTTTGCTTGGAGTTACAAGGAAATGAATGGAGTACACCCCTCAGTGTGTACTCACCACATATACATCAAAGAAGTTACAAGCTAGTCTACCAACCACAAAGGAGGATGAACCAAACTCTTAAAGATATAGTCAAAGAAGAACTGCAAAAACTGCTAGATGCAGGATTCATTTACGCTATCTCCGACAGTGAGTGGTTCTCCTCTTTCGTGTTAGTTCCCAAGAAAAATGGTATGTGGAGTATTTGTGTCGATTATAGCGAGTTGAACAAAGCCTCAAAGAAGGATCATTTTCCTCTACCCTTCATTGAATAAGTGCTAGATGGCCTTGTTACAGATCCATTTGGGCACATCCCTCCCATCATCCAGATCAGTGTTTTATGGCTCATCAAACCCTAATTTCAGTTGCTACACGCCCTAAACAAGTCAACCTATTGAATGCCTCCTTCTCAGATATTTTCATGGCCTGAAGACATATTGAAATGACTCCTTGAAGTACTAGCTTAGGTAGGCCCATGTAAGGGTGCTCTGCAGAGCACTTAGGCCCACGCAAGGGTGCTCTGCAAAGCACTTAGGCCCACTTTGACCTATGTTGGGCGAGATTGAGAGAAATTTGCATAGGGTTCTGTGAATATTCCTTGATTCTAGATCATTATAGAAGGATCCCACCTCTTATCCCCTGCTATGAACTCAAAATTGGATAGGCTAAGGATCCATTAACCTCCTATCCTCTCATCCCTTCCTCCATGGAAACTAACTCTAAGTTTGGAAGGCCATTCAATACCCTCATTTATGTCAAAACCTCCTCCATCTTCCTATAAATTGAGCACTCATCTAAGTGATCAAGGGCTAGACATTGATGAATTGTAAGGAGATAATGTTAGTTTGAGAATTGAGACAATTGTAATTGTCATTATGCTGCCAGATTGTCATGCTTATGATGTGATGTGGATGGAACCAAAGCTAGAGGAGTGACTTCAAATCAGACTTGATGGTTTTAATTCCTTCTTCTATTTAATAAAGTATTTGAACCTTTTTTCCCATATGTTGATCTTGTTATATGATGCTTATATGTGTGAATGTATCTAATTTCATTTACTTGTATTCAATAGATTTTTTTATTTGATCAGTTCTTTGTCTTCTGTTTGTGTTTACAGGTACTTCGCAAGCACGTTAAGCACGGGAAGGAGTGACAGGATTGATAACAAAGGAGACAAGAGCAAAGTGAAACTACAAGTAGGTCTTTTAATCTTCTTTGTCTTATCTATTGCTTATAGAAAAAGGCTAAAAGTGCTTTAAAATGTTGTTCTAGATATGTCTACTTATCTAGAAAATTAGTATTTATCCGTAGATACCAAATTCCCAAAAACAAATTGACGAATCCACTGTGGAAGATCATCATTCCAAGTAGCTTATCCACATCCTAGGACACTCTAGTAGACCTTACTTCCTTTCATTGATTGTATTTCAACCTTGTTGAAGTGAATTTCGGTCAAAATTTGAGGTTAGATGACTCTTGAGTGGCCTCTTAGGAATCACCGCAGGCTTGGTCAGGAGAAAATGCTTTGAAGAGCACCCTTGAGTGAGAGATAGTGCTCTGAAGTGTAGTTAGGCCCTCCTTGACCTGCGCTAATCCACCTTAGGGGAAATTTTCACCTTTGGATTGGGTTTTTTCTCCAAATTTCCTTCTGTTTAAGTTTGCTGAAAGATCAATGATTGTAGTATCTCTAAAATCAAATTGTATTTCCTCTTTCCAGCCTTCTTTTGCTTGATTGATTAATCTTTCTTAAATGATTTCTTTATCATTATCATTTCATTGCCAAAGTTAGATTATAGTCGATTAATGTTTGCTCGAAAGAAAGTTTCGTAAAAGTCTTATTTTCCTTCAAAACTGAACTGTCGTAAAGTCTTCGTTCTTATAAAAGGATTGATTGATTGTATGTGCATTAGTTTCATTTTTGTTCACCATAACATTAAGCGATTCAAAAAGAAAAACTTGCATCGTTCATATTGTAGTTTTTGAATGCATGAAAGGAATAGCTAGGGAAATTGCATTAGATGTGCTCTTTGCTCTCTGTCAAAGATCTGATTGCTCTATCCCTACTAGCTAAGGTTTTCATTGTTCAATTGAATGAAAATAATTCTTATCATATTAGTTTCATTTTAGAAATTGCAAACATACATCACATGGTGAACCTTGAAAGCAAAATTCTAAAGAAGATCAACTTAAAATTTATCTGAATTTACCTAATGGAGCATTGTCAGCTAACGAAAAAAATTTAGTGGTTCTAGGCTAGAGACATGTTCTGCCGTCATAAAACAAAGAAGTTATTGCTAACTTGTTTGTAATACATCCCAAGTGTGATACCTCATTCCATTTACGTGGGTATATTGTAGCTCATCCACGTACCTTCAGGTATATAGGCCAGTGTTACAGTACGTAAAGTATATGTGAATTCTCTCACTGTGCAGTTTTGCATTAGACAACGCTTATAGAGATTGGGCCTCTACTTCCTTTCAGGTATATATGGGAGGACAACAATAAGTTTCTATCCATCCTTAGGTAACCAATTCAGCCACCTTGTACACTATGATACACCCAACACATCATTCGGGGAGATTGCCTGCCTATACTTCTCGGTTTGCCAGGAGGTATTTTGTAGTTCACAGTTGCTTGGTAAGCCCTTTTCCTAGATTATCCCTTTCTTGTTTTGTTATATTACTTTGATTAAAATAAAATTATTTGAACACGGATAATATCCTTCACACTCACTTCTTATTTGTTCTTAGCATGAGACATATGAAAACAAATCCAGATTCAACCAATCAAGGAATTCCTTTTCATGTGAATCCTAGTCCTTTTCCTCCTTTTGGAAATATTGGTGCTCCATATATGGCTACATTGTCCCTTCTGGGATTTACCATTTGCTTCCTAGTATGGTTTTTTTCAACCCCCTTTTTTCAAAATTTCGTGATTTCTCTGCAATCGATTACTCCTCCAACTAGACAAAATCAACCTCCAGTTGATCCTAAAGTTTACCCTTTTCCTTCTTCCTCAGTTGTTTCTTCCTCCCCTTCCTTTTCATCTGGTGAAATTATTGGTACTAGTAACCAGGTGGATAAGAACAAGAAGAAAGGGAAGAAGAAGATGAAGAAGCATTTAGCAAAAGGGAAACCAAGCAACCATTTCTTTGAATGCAACATCTAATGAGAAACCATCTGTCAAGCCTCACAAAGTTTGATATCCATGCAAACTTTGTGCGGGAGACCATCTTCTTCGAAATTGTCTTGATATTCCTCAGATCTTAGAAGAATGGCCTTCTCGTTCACATCATCCTGTGTCATCAACTTCTGGAGATCATGTTGTTCACACACCATCACCCAGTGGTAAACTTAAGTTTCCCTATAGGTTATGTGAAGGGAATCACCGCATTTGCCTTTGTCCCTATTTGGATGAAGGCAAAAAAGTGTTGGATAACTGTCTAGCTTCACCGTAGTGACTTCCATCTGGTTACAGGAGACTCTCCCTTAATCCTTCACTAGTTTATGAATAGACTGACTCAAATCAACCATCGGTCAAACCCACTCTCCCTCAAAGTGAATCCTATGAGTCTATACCCAACCCAAATCAACAGGTTGAGGAAACAGTTGACCTAATTTTACCTTTAGTTAATTATACCCCTCCTGAAGAGAGTGAATATGATACCACTCAGGTTCTTTTTGTTTCTTTAGATTCCAATGAGCTTGGGGGAAACCCTTCTGTTCCATCAAGACAAGAGGAAAATCCTCCCATTCTCGTAACTCAAGGGGATAATTCTCCCATTCATAAGGTACCCACTCCAAGTAGTCTAGTCACTTCCTTTGATTGGAATCGACTGGCAGGATGTAATCTTCCTTCTTATGTGCCTTTCCATATCATAGTACCGGTTTGTAATATGATTGTACCTAGCACTATTATAGATGAAGGTGCATCTATGAGTATCCTTTCCTCCACTTCTTGGCAAGCGATCGGTTCATCGCCACTTATGCCTGTTACCCAGAATCTGTTAGCTTTTAATAGATGAACCAGTCAACCATTAGGGATCCTTCCTCAGTTGCCTATTACTTTGCGAGGAAAAATCATTTATCTAAATGTGATGGTAGTCCTAGGTCCTTTAGATTACAATTTACTTCTTAGGCATGACTATGTTTATGACATGGGAGCTATTAATTCAACACTCTTTCGAGTGATGTGTTTTCCGCATGAAGGCAGAATTGTCATCGTTGACCAACCTTCATTTCCCGGTTCAAATATGGCTTCCAATCAATCATCTTCCCTTAATGGTCCTTTTGTACCAATGGTATCATCCCCACCATGGGTTAATTATGTGGCAACCTATTCCATGCCTACATCAATTGACGATCAATTCCATGATGTTGTATAATATGCACTGAGCACATTGGAACGAGATCTCGGTTTCCTTAATACGAATCCCATCGAGAGAATTGTTCTCCCATCAGATGAGAACCTCTTGTAAGTCATGACCTGTTATGAGTCGTGAACAAGGATGCGAGGATAGTTCCTAGTATTGTGTTAACCTCATTAAAAAATGAAACAAGGAACATGAAGATAGTTCTTTTACTATGTCAACCTCATTAAAAAATGAAACAGCTCCCATGAGGATAGTTCCTTGTCTTGTGTCAACCTCATTAAAAAATGAAACCAAGGATATGAGGATAGTTCCTTCTCTTGCATCAACCTTGTCCAAAAATGAAACCAAGGATATCAGGATAGTTCTTGGTCTTGTGTCAACCTCATTAAAAAATGAAACAAGGAGTATGAGGATAGTTCATGGTCTTGTGTAAACCTTGTTAAAAAATGAGACAAAGGGTATGAGGATAGTTCCTGGTCTTGTGTCAACCTTGTTAGAAAATGAAACAAAGGGTATGAGGATAGTTCCTAGTCGTCTATCAACCTCATTAAAAACTGAAACAAAGGGTACAAAGATAGTTCGTTGTCTTGTGTCAACCTCGTTAAAAAATGAAAGAAGGAATATGAGGATAATTCTTTTACTGTGTCAACCTCATTAAAAAATGAAAAAAATCCTATGAGGATAGTTCGTTTTCTTGTGTCAACCTCGTTAAAAAATGAAACCAAGGATATGAGGATAATTCCCGGTCTTATGTCAACCTCATTAAAAAATGAAACAAGTAATACGAGGATAGTTCGTTGTCTTGTGTCAACCTCATTAAAAAATGAAACAAGGAATATGAGGATAGTTCTTGGTCTTGTGTCAAGCTCGTTAAAAAATGAAACAAGGAATCCGAGAAGAGTTCCTTGTCTTGTGTCAAGATCATTAAAAAAAAGAAAAAAGGTCCCCTCAAGCAAAGTTTTAAGTCGAGTCTTTGATTAGATCTCATAAAATCCCAGTCGAGTCTTTCACTTCATCTCATGAAAGAACCTTCATTCCATCCACCTGATAGTGACGAGTACTCTACTTAAGTGAATGTAAAGAATCTTGGGGGGCATGCACCTAGTGGTAAAGCTAAGTTTCCCTATAGGTTATGTGAAGGGAATCACCCCATTCACCTTTGCCTCTATTTGGACGAAGCCAAAAAGGTGTTGGACAACTGTCCTACTTCACCGCAACAACTTCCATCTAGTTATAGGAGACTCTCCCTTTAATCATGTTGGGGTGATGTAAACCAATCTCAAGAATAGTTTTTTGGTTTCGAGCTTGTGTAAAAATGAAACTGAATCCAAACATAGTCTTTTTGTTTCGAGCTTGTGTAAAAATGAAACTAAATCCAAGCATAGTTTTTCATTTCAAGCTTGTGTAAAAATTAAACTAAATCCAAGCATAGTTTTTCATTTTGAGCTTGTGTAAAAATGAAACTAAATCCAAGCATAGTTTTTTGTTTCAAGCTTGTGTAAACATGAAATTGAATCTAATCATAGTTCCCCATGGTTCAAACTTGTGTAAAAATGAACCCATTTCCATTCTTAACCCTCGTGATTTCCATTCTATTAGCCTTTTTTCGGGTGATGATCCTTGGTTATTTTCATCTCATCGTCACCATTCCTTTGACCGATCATATGCTTTCACTTGGTTGTCTTACCCTTTTTGAGGAACAATTGCAATGAGTGGTCTTATTATTGAGCCTCTTCACATAAATCAACATTTTTTGAGAAGTTCCAATATCACTGGAACTAGTTGCTATCCTACACACCACTCATTCCTCAAACTGGAGTCCTCTTTAATCTCTTTTTAGACTCTCGAAATATGAAACGATTGCCAAGCGCTTGTCCTATTCAGCTCATTAACCGATTGGAAACGACATTTAATCAGTATAAGTTTAACCCTTTTTCAGACTGAGATAGATTATTTATGAAAAAGGAATACGTTGATAAAACATGGTCAATAGGTTCTCTCTCATAATGTTTTATGCATTTTCGGGCTTGAGAGACAAATCTACGAAAAAGAACTTGTGGATTTTTCTTTTCGTCTCTTTTCAAACTCTCTAAACATCAAAAGGGTTGAGTTATCTTTTTTGTTAAACTCATTAAAACATCAAATAGCGACAAACTTGTCGATCATGACAAGACCGAGTTTCACCTTTGCTAGACTCATTAAAGAATCACATAGAGATGGATTCACCCAAAGGGTGGAATTATAAAAAAAAGCATATGTTATCCTCCTCAAGGTTCATAAAAATAAAGAGGTGCTGGTTAACAATGACGAGGGAAAAAGGAAAAAGTGAAAAACCACTTTATTGTAGCAGGTTGTTCTTGAACATGACACTTTCATTCCATCATTGTGACTATTTGGGTTGCGTTATCAGCTTGATGGTTATCACACTGCTGGTCTATCATACCGTCCATCACTTTGTTTTGCGTCAATTCTACCAATTCATTCTAGTGTTGCCGACATGTTCAAGAGAAGTCATCCAGTCAAAATTCATCCTTTGTAATACCATAAACCTTCATTTTGATGACCGCCATTCCTGAACCTTGTGTCGTCAGTCAAATTCTATCTCCAAAATCACTACATTCGTTTCGTGTCATTGATGTTGGATACATCAAGGCCCTCCTTCGATGAGTAGCTTCTTGTCAACATCAACACATTATCGAAGAAGTTGACTTAGAAACACCATTCCAGTACCTTGAGGCTTGCATACATCATTGGAAGGTTTCTCGCTTCTAGTGATAAGTTGACATCAATGGCCTTCAACTGAAAGATTTTGTATGGTGTTCAACATCCAATCATCCATTCACACCATGTAGAATGTACTACAATACCTTGAGGATCATTATCATTATCAGTGATTTCTCTCGCGTCTGTTAGCAACTTACATCATTGGTTGGTAATCAAACTGTGTCTTCCCTTGTTCAATCTCATATCACATATTCACATGGTTAGACTCATACTTGAGCGAACGATTGAATGAGATAGAAGACCCCAGATCTAGTTTCATCCATCTGGGCTGCGATTTCAGAAAATATACTAAATCATCCATACAATGGCTTTACATTGATAGTCATCTAATCATGGGTATATATATGTAGATGACTATCTATGTACTTCTAATGAAAGTTTATATGCTGAGCATTGGTATGCCTCCCCTCAGTAATTCATGAGAAAAAATCAAAATATTATGATATTATGTATTGTAATTGATGCAAGTCACCATCCACTTTGGAACCTCATCACATCATAAAGCATATCACTAAACATTATTATTTTCGACTTCATTCTTTAGGGGGCAGCTGTTACAGGTCCATTTGGGCACGTCACTCCTATCATCTAGATCAATGTTTTAGGGCTCATCAAACCCTAATTTCAGTTTCTACATGCCTAAACAAGTAAACCTATTGAATGCCTCCTTCCCAAATAGTTTCATGGCCTGAAGACATCCTGAAATGACACCTTGAAGGACCAACATAGGTACACCAATGTAAGGGTGCTCTACAGATCACTGAGGCCCATGCAAGGGTACTCTATAGAGCACTTAGGCCCACTTTGACCTACACTGGGCAAGATTGACTGAAATTTGCATAGGGTTCTGCGAATATTCCTTGGTTCTAGATCATTCTAGAAGGATCCCACCTCTTATCCCCTCCTATGAGCTTGAAATTGTATAGGCTAAGGATCCATTAACCTCCTATCCTATCATCCCTTCCTCCATGGAAACTAACTTTAAGTTTGGAAGGCCATTCAATACCCTCATTTATGACAAAAACTCGTCAATCTTCCTATAAATTGAGAACTCATCTCAGTGATCAAGGGTTGGACTTTGATGAATTGTTAGGAGATAATGTTATTTTGAGAATTGAGAATATTGTAAGTGTTGTTATGCTACTATATTGTCATGGTTATGATGTGATGTGGATGGAACCAAAGCTAGAGGAGTGACTTCGAATCAGACTTGATGGTTGTAATTCCTTCTTCTATTCAGTAAAGTATTTGAACCTTTTTTCCCATATACTTATCTCGTTATATGATGCTTATATGTGGGAATGTATCTAATTCCATTTACTTGTTTTCAATAGATATTTTACTTTGATCAATTCTTTGTCTTGTGTTTGTGTTTACAAGTACTTCTCAAGCGTGTTAAGTACAGGAAGGAGTGACAGGATCGATACAAAGGAGACAAGAGGAAAGCGGAAATACAAGTAGCTCTTCTCATCTTCTTTGTCTTATCTATTTCTTATAAGAAAAGCCTAAAAGTGCTTCAAACTATTGTTCTAGATATGGCTACTTATCTAGGGAATTAGTATTTATCAGTAGATACCAAATTCCCCAAAACAAGCCTAGTAGGGAAAAGGTTTTTCTCTTTCCTAGATGGATTCAGTGGGTCAACCAAATCTAGATCTGTCTAGAAGACCAGGATAAGATGA
Source organism: Pinus taeda (assembly GCA_000404065.3). Taxonomy (NCBI): domain Eukaryota; kingdom Viridiplantae; phylum Streptophyta; class Pinopsida; order Pinales; family Pinaceae; genus Pinus; species Pinus taeda. Next base: position 348,568 of record APFE030596854.1, read on the forward strand.
CATTCACCTATCCTTGGGGTAATTTTTCCTATAGGGTCCTTCCTTTTGGCCTATGCAATGCTCCTGCCACATTCTAGAGACAAGTCTTGAGTATTTTCACCGAATTTGTCCATGATGCGGTGGAAATTTATATGGATGATTTTACACCTTATGACTGTGATTTTCAAGAAGCCCTGTCTAACCTAGGCAAAGTATTGCAAAAATGCATTGAAATGAACCTATCTCTCAGTCCTGAAAAATGTGAATTCTTGATGACTGTAGGGACTGTGGTAGGTCATTCAATATCTCAGCAAGGACTACAGGTGGACCCAAACAAAATAGCCATCATCCAAAGGGTCCCACCTCCTCAAAAGTAGAGAGACGTGAGAAGTTTCTTAGGGTTAGCTGGATACTAACGAAGGTTTATAAAGGACTTCAGCAACTTTGCCTCTCCTTTATTTGGTTTTTTGGTCAAGGATTCTAAGTTTATATGGCCAAAACGTTGTCAAGAGGTCTTAGAAATTCTAAAGGATAAGTTAACCACTACACCAATTCTCTGAGGCCCAAACTAGGCCCTCCCCTTTCATATTCATCATGATGCCTCACACAAAGCCATAGCAGCAACCCTAGGTTAGGTAGAGGAAAAATTACCGTATGTTATCTATTTTATCAGTAAGAACTTGTCAAAGGTTGAGATAAATTATACAATGACCAAAAAGGAACTCCTGGCTGTTGTGCATTCATTAAACAAATTCAGGCATTACATTACATGCTATCAAATATTTGTGTATACTAACCATGCTACAATCAAATATTTAATGAACAAACCAGATGTGAATTCTCGAATTATAATATGGTTTCTTTTATTACAGCTATTTGATCTAACCATTGTTGATCAGCCTAGTAAGGAAAATGTTGTTGCAGACGTTTTATCTAGGGTAAATGTGCCTGGAAGTGAAGAAGGAATGCTGGATGACCAGTTACTAGATGAGCACTTGTTTTCTATTTCAGTCCTCTCTCCATGGTTTGCTGATATATCAAACTATTTGGTATCAGCACAGTTCCCACCAAACATGCCCTCCAAATAAAAGACCAAGATAGTCGGGAAAAATGCCCCCTTCACTTGGATTAGGGGCAATATTTTCAAACTTTGCCTAAATCAAATCTTGAGAAGGTATGTTAGGGAAGAGTAAGTCTTTTCTGACATGTCATGATGGGCCTTGTGGAGGTCACTTTGTAGCAAAGAGGACAACATTCAAAGTTTTACAAGCATGATATTATTGACCCACTCTTTATCAGGATGTGAAAAAGTACAATAGTTAGTGTGATCAGTGCCTCAGGATGGGAAGGCCTACTCCAAGAAATGAAATTCCTCTATAGCCTCAAGTGACTTTCTAACCATTTGACAAGTGGGGCATGGACTTCATTGGGCCTATTGACCCTCCTTCAAAGCAAAAAAAAATACATTATTGTGTGCACTGATTATTTGACTAAGTGGGCTAAAACCAAGGCAATTAAGGAAGCAAAAGAAGAGGAGGTGGCTGAGATCCCAAAGGAGAATGTATTCTACAAATTTGGGTAACCTATAGGGCTTGTCACAGACCAAGGCAACCAGTTTACCTCCAACATGATTGAAGACCTACTCAACCATCACCAGATCAAGCATAAGACCTCCACTCCCTATCATCCACAAGCTAATGCGCAAGTGGAGGTGACCAACAAAGAACTAGAGGGCATCGTAACCAAGGTGGTGAGGAGTAGTAGGAAGGATTTGGCAGAAAGACTAGTTGAGGCCACTTGGGCCTATAATACCACATGGAAGACCACCACTAGATTCACACCCTATGAGCTGGTCTATGGGAAAAATGCCTTACTATCCATTGATTTTGAATATAACATATTAAGGCTGGTAGCCCAACTAGATTTCGATCTCAGCAGTGCATAGAAAGAGAGATTGTTCCAATTGAATGGCTTGGATGAATTTAGAATGTAGGCCCTCCTACATACAGAGGTAGTTCAACTTCATAGGAATATCTGGCATGATAAAACTATTAAGGAGAAGCAATTTTAGGAGGGTTATTGGGCATTGTTATATGATTCTAGGTATAATGACTTCAAGGGCAAGTTAAGGACAAGATGGCTCAGACCTTATGTTGTGGAAAGATGCCATGATAATGGTTTAGTGCAAATCAAAACTATAGATGAGGAGGCCATTCATTTGCTTGTTAATGGGAACCGATTGAAAATATACAAGAGACCTTTATCAAAACAAGAGTTCATTGATAATATCAATAACACAATGATGATGGTGGAGCAAGTTCCAGCTCCTCCCTCATCAAATCACTGAGAAAAAAAAGAAAAGAAAAAAGAATAAGGACTCAGGTGAAAACATCCATCAGGCGCTTGAGTCCCATCTTTGGGTTGAAAACCTCTTGAGGCGGCCCAGTGATGAGAAAAAAAAACAAAAAGAAAAGAAAATAAGAAGATCCCTAGATGAAAAGCTTTGTTGAGGCACCGAGGGCAAACAACTAGGGTGAAAACCTCTCTGAGGTAGCCTAATTGTTTTTCAAATATATATGTGTGTGTGTGTGTGTGTGTGTATTTTTCATGAAATTTCCTTTTGTAAGTGGGCAGGAAAGACAGTCAAGGAACAAAAGAGGATCCCAAGGAGACCCCTGCCACTCACATATTCTTCTTCTTCACTCCTTACCATGCATCCCTCCATCATTTTTGTCATTTTTCCACTCCATTGCTTCAATTTATGGAAAGACTTTGTTTTCTACAAGATCCCCTGTATTCCTATAAGATCCCCTGAAAAACTACAAGACGATCCTGTAGGAATTACAGTGACCTAGAAATCCTACAGGAAGCAATCCGAAGGCACATGATGGATTTCTTAGGTTCCAAAAATTCACCCTATGCATGATCTAGCACCTCACCTCATCCACCATCATCATCCCTGTACTCACCATTCAAAACAAAAAAAAATCAGTTTCAGCAGTTTCTTCCAGTCTTAGGAAAAAGGAGAACAGAGAGGAGTAAAGAGAATTACCTGAGTATCCTTTGCTCTCCACACTTATACTCCTTCTTTCCATCCATGTCACCATCTTCACGGCCCCAGTAAGAAAAATTATTAAATAATTATCAGGGAAAAGCAACTACATGACATCATGTAGCAGCCTATCCCACAGGTTGCCAATCACACCAGTAGCAGGCCTTTACTAGGATGATCTATATATACCTGCAAAAGCAAAGAAACCATTAACATACATCAAGAGGAGGAAGAAAAATTGCATGCAGCAAATATACAATGCAACACCTCTGGTCTTCAATAACTGCAGCATATCATTGAAACCACAAGTAAGTATCTCGCTCTCTCTCTCATACACATCATGTATTAAAAAATTGTAAGGGTTACGAGATGGTTTATAAGTGAAAAGATGGCCAATTAACTTGGCCACCTTCATTCAGTCAACAGATGCACAACTAGGTGTCCTCTCATATGTGGCTGCAATCAACTCAATGATAGAGAAGGAGTAGGACAGAGAAGGGGTGGGAAATGATGAGGTGGTAGTGGGGACCAATGGTCCAAAAATGGAAACATACCTTTGCGGCCAGCACACCGCCTCACCCTAAATCACCATAAGAGGAAATAAAACATCATTCCCATGCATTCATGCATTTCACCTCCTCAAAACTCCCTCACTCAAGTCACTCTCATAACCCAGGCCACCAACCAGAAGCAAAGATCCATCGTTCTTCATAGGAATTCCTACAGGAGCATGCACGGGAATTCCTATAGGATACAGTTTAGAGGATACACAGAGACTGTCTACAGGATTGGCAGAGAAGAGTTCAAAGGGATATCATGTGAATTGGCCACTGCAACCAGTCTAAAGAGGTAGGCTCTAAAATTTCATCCTCCTTTGCGAGTAAATGAAGCAAGGATACTCTAAAATTGAGTGAATTTAGCAACTATGGGAAGTGAATTAAATACATAGTCAACTTTGTTTTTCTCCTGCATTTGAAAAATTGTGTCAACCCTCTCATTTTCTCCTCAAGATTCGCCAGCAAGATGACAGGAGGGTTTAATAGGAGAGAGCCTACAAACACTGTGAGGATCCAAAAACACCCCCAGGTTCTTGAAATCTTTACAAGACACAACTAGATGGTGTTTTTTGAAAAATTCATAGGGTATGATGATCAGGTGGCTCAATAATTTGCTCTCTCCCTCACTCCACATAGAAGAATCCATGCCACTATTGTAGTAAGGGGTCTCACTATAGATCTCACCCCAGAGCTCATCAGCAGGGTCACCACACTTCCCCTAGGAATCCCATGGAGAAAAGAAGACGAAGGAGATAGGCATGTGGCAAAAAGAAAATTCTTTTTAGAAGCCGAAGAACCCACTAAGGAAAGAAATGGAGTAAGGAGGGAATGTCTGCCATACCCATGGAGTGAGGTAGGCTACCAACTCCTCAAATACATCTCATGTGAGGTTAGATATAGTGTTGTCTATGGCTACCATTTTAGGCTCCTTGAGGAATTAAGATATGGGGTAGAAACACCACCTCACCAAAGACTTAGCATACCATATTTCTTGCTACAATCACTCATAGACTCAAGCATGAAAGTGAAGGAGGGGAATTCCCAACAGTTGACCCACCATGGGTTTATTAGGATCCTCACTGAAGATGCCCTCCAAAACCTAAGAACCCCTATAACATGGTCAGTTTTCAAAGACTTGCCAGCAGAGGATGACATCAAAGCCCTTGCTTATGATGTTAGTCCTATTGTCAGTGAAGAGGAGGTAAAACAGGAAGAGGAAGATACATAGTAAGATAAGGATGAGATGGAGGAGGAAGCATCTGAAATAGATAAACATGATGAATATGAAGAAGAGCCCTTGCTTATGATGTTAGTCCTATTGTCAGTGAAGAGGAGGTAAAACAGGAAGAGGAAGATACATAGTAAGATAAGGATGAGATGGAGGAGGAGGCATATGAAATAGATGAACATGATGAATATGAAGAAGAAGAGGGAGAAGAGAAGGAGGATGATGAAGAAATAGAGGAAATTAAGGAGGAAACTGATAGAGATGAGGAGGATCTACAAGAAGAAGAGGATAGGAAGAAAAGAGAGGAATAAGGAAATAAAATAGAGGGGAAAGAACACAAGGAGGAGTCACCCAGGGTGTCTCCAGAGGCCACTGAGAGAGATGGAGCAACTGCCCTCACTACTCTCAGCACCCCAATCAAGAAAAAAATAAAAATGCAGAGGCAGAATCCACTATATTTTAGAACAAGAAAGAGCACAAGAATAAGATAAGGTAAGCCACAAACATCAACAAAAATTCCTATTGAGATTGAAGATTCTCCTACACAAAAAGACAAAATTCCTTCCCCTAAGTCCCTTATCACCTATGTAAGGAGGCCTACTACTAGATCAACTTCCTCAAAGGATAAGAGGATCCTACAGGATCCACAACAAAATATACATGAAGCAAAAAGAGTCCTACAGGATACTCTACAAAATCTACAAAAGGCACAAAAATTGGAAAGAAAGGTTGGCGAGTAGCAAGAAGCTAAAGAGGAGGACCCAGAGATAAAGGAAACCAACCCCCAACCTAACATATACTCCTATCACCAGTTTATCGAAGGAGGCAGGGTAATACCTCAAAATTTTTCCATCCCATTGTTCTTCAAGGTTGAGAAGGAGAGGTCCAGAACCCATCGATGGATACAGATCGCCAAATCAAAGGGGGTGGAAGACATTGGGCAGATGGAAGAGAAACTGAAAGAAATGGGGAGAGAGCTAAGTGGCTTAAGGGACAAAGAAGTTATAATGAGAAATCAAACTGAGACAGAAAATGCATGGATGAGGAGACAACTGCAGGAAAGAGAGAACCAACTAGCATGTATGGCCAACCTCTCCTTGGAGGCAATCCATTATAGGATGCCAGCTAAATCATATGCTATCTACCTCAAATACCAACGGCTAGAGTTTAAGATTAAGACACTAGAATAGAGGGGAACCATGCCATTTCAGGATTATAGGAAGTTTATTGATATTTGTGATCAAAGTACACTAGATGATAGGGCCAAAATGGCTGAGTTTTATTTGCACAACATGGCCCTCACAGACATGAATGTTTGGGACCCTAATGCCAAGCTAGGAGATCTACAATTAATGGCTTTGGCATCATGGATGAACCATGAGGAGTCAATAGTTGTAGAGATGAAAAGGATATTGAACAGAGAGAAAATTGAACCTCTTTTGATAAGAATTGAACAATCAAACCCCATGGCCCTCATCAATACCCATAATTTGATTGCAAATGATCCTCAGTTGGCACCTAGATATCTTACTACCCAAAAGCAAGAAATTTCACATTTAGACGACATGTTTAGGTTGCTATGAGATGATAGTATACATGCTTGCCTAAGGACATGGAACACGCTGCCACACAACTTAAATAGAAGAGAATATCACTCCCCTCAAAGTTGAGAGAGGCAGTCAACATGACACCTATACATAAGCAATCTATGCAAAGATTGAAGGTCAATTCGATAGGCCTAAAAATCAATCCACCACTACTCTTAGGGATGCTAGAAGGGATAAAAGAAGAAGAAAAGAGGCATTGGGAAGAGGTAGAAAAGAAAGAAGGCTTCTATGAACAATAAGAGGAGACCACAACAGAGGCATGGGATGTTAGAGAGGCTACCAAAGCCATGAAGGATATGGATATTCACTAAATTGCTCAGAGGATGAGAAACACTTTTAGTAAGGGGGTGATGATGAGCCTCATAACTAGGTAATTATATGGGCCTTAGTTGACCTCCTAGCTTAGTAACCAAGTATTCTCATAACTTATTGCATACTTTTGATTATATTTTGTCTATGATATGAGTTAGAGTTGGATATTTTTCTTTGTGTTCTAACGTGCATTTAATGTAAGATTTAAGGATAAAAGCAAGGAATTTTGGCAAAGACCAAGGTCAAAACTCGAATGGGACAAGGGAGAGGGATTATAGGAGGTAAATCCTCCTCATTTACTACTCATCCATTCAAATATTCCTCCATCATCTCAGAGTGCAAACAACTAAATCATGAGGACTAGAAGGCAGCTAAGCAGGTGAAAGACAAAGCACCAGTTTATCTCAGGTTTCAGAGTTGAGCCTCCCTAATATTAAGTAATTCATTCGAGACTTTAGATGTATAACTAGAGAGGTCTAGGACCTCAGTAGGGTTTGGGTTTTTGATTGTAAAAATCTACTCAATTTTCGAGCTGCAATATTTGTGTTAGTTTTTTATGTAATCCATTGTTTTTGTAACAAGAATGAGTTTTTTTTGAGCCAGCACTTAGTTAACTCATAGGGCTGAAGCTCTTAGGTTAGGGACCAACACTAGTATCCAAGGCTCCTCTTTATTGTACATGTATACTAGTATATATTCATAGCTAAATTGTTCATTTTTTTAGTAGATGCATTTCCATTACAACAATATATATTAGATTGGTTGTATGATAGTTTGCTTCCATTTGTGCCTTCTTTCAAGTAGAAGGTTAGAAATGAGAAAAAGGATCACCAAAAGGTTTTCAATAGGTGTCTTAGCCTCACTTCCTCCCTCTAGGAGCATGACTTGAGGAAGGGACCCTTCAACAGCCCCAAAAACACAGAATTCTAGTTCTTGCATGAGCTTCGGGAATTTTTGTCTTTGATTTAGTATTTGGTTCATGTTGCAAGGTAGATTACATTGTCATACTTTTCCAAATCCATTTATTTATTAATATCTCGCTCATGCTTTCATTCCCTTCAACAACTTTATGCATGCATAATATAGGAAATTGATTCATGCTTTTCTAGTTTATGAAAACGTATCTTCTTGCATAGTTCTTGGAAGACACACATGTTTTAAGAAGAGTAGGTACTTTAGGAGGAGACCCAGAATTCATCACTAGCAACCACCTTCCACTTCATCTACCTTAACCATCTCTTGTTTCACCATCACCCTCTCTAGTTTTTCATCATTTTTTATTGAAATTCCCCTAGATACATTGAGCGAATCTACCCATCTCTAATCTTGGATATTGACTCCCAAGTGCTCCTAGACCTTCTGACAGCCCGTTCCACTCATCACACACCTTTCCCAAGCTTCCCAACACCTTCAAAAACTCACAATTAGCTCTAGGTTCTATCCTATAGGTTTCCTGTAATTCCTACAAGATCATCCTATAGGTTTCTAGTACACCTTGTAGGTTTTCCTAAAATGGCCTGTTTTGAGGTTGAGTTGATGGGAAACCTCTAGGAAGTCACAAAAATCCTCCTAGGACCCATCCACACCATCCAACCACTTCATAAACCTTCTATCCATCCTTAAACACCTTCCATCTACCCATTACATCCACAAGAACAATTAGTTTGCATACTTGATTTTGTCGAAAAAAACCAAAAAAGTGAAAGCAAATTTAGTTTAGCTTTTTTCTTGCACATTAGTATGGTTTGATGCTTCATAATCCTACAAATTTGATAGTAGCAATTTTTTAGTGTTGATTTAGCAATTATGCTTAGCTTATCTACTTAAATGGTTAATTAGGGTGTGGTGTGATTTAGAATTACATGTTGTTTTTTCATTACTGCAGTAGAGTAGCTCTCTTAGAGTAGTTTTTCCCTTCTTCCATGAAAGAATCAAGTTTCTTCTGACTCTATAGAAGTGTGGCTTGGATCATCACTTTTACTTGTGTATACAACACTATCACCTCCAAGTTTGTATGAACCCTGGGTTGATAAGTAAATCTGGTAGCTTGTGAGTTGCAACATCCTTGTTGCAATACTAGTGCTCATCAAGATATGTGCCTTTAGCTTGACCTTTCTGGGCTTCATCATATTTGGCAAGTGTAATGGGGCTCCCATGTATCTCATTGTCCATGTTTGCATGTAATCAAGAAAAACATGCGCGTTGGACAAGATATGTGCTCTCCTAGCACATTGTTGCTACCAACCATTGAGATGGACACATGCCTTATGCATGGTGCCAAACATGGAATACAATGCCCGCATGACTGACTCAAGGGATAATACTTCATCTAGTATTGCCTTCTTCAACTCTGCCTGGGTGGATCTTGTAACTAGTTCTCCTCCCTCCTTGGCCATTTGTAACTCCTTAGCCATTCTCTCATTCTCTACCATCAAGAAGTGAACACTTGAGCTAGTGGATTCAACATATGATCTGATAGCATTGGCCAATGTTGTTGGATGTTTGCGCATGTTGGACATGATCACTCATTCCTCAAACTGTGTAGGAGATGTGTTGCCAGCTAGAGTAGACACTCTGTGACATTGCATAACTCTATGCTGCAACTCGTTGAATGGGATGTTGTTCATCTCTCCTTCCAGATTTTCTCCAAGGGTCTCAGTGTCTTCTTGGTCATTTGTGTCTTGCTCCACTTCTAGATGTGGTGAAGCTAGTAAGTCAACCTCTTGGTGGTAAGGCATGAGGTCTATGTATTTCTCTAACTCCTCTTGCTCCATATCCTTATCCATCTTCTCAAGTGCTTGTTCAATCTCTTGAGCAAAGTCCTGATCCTGTTATTTCTCACCTTGTCTTCTTGGTGCCAACTGTTTGGATGAGTCATTTAACCATATGGGTGTAGTATCATATCTCTGTACATGTCGTGCCCCATGTTGTACATGTTCCTCCTGTGCTTCCTTTTCATGTCTTCTCAGCTCCTATTCCTTTCTGAGTTGCTCCTTCAACTCATGCAACTCCTTCTTTGTTTCCTATATTTTCTATTTTTCTCTCTGCCATTGCGCATTCCTCTTGTCACAATGTTGCCTCTTCACATCTATTGCCAAAGCTTCTTTCTGCACAAGTGGATCTGCTCAAAACTTGCGGCTATGTTCCTCCTCCACACTGTCAACAATCTTCCTCTTTCCTTTGCCGCACATCGGTATGTTTACCTCTGCTACTACTACTACTACTGCTACTGCTACTGCTACTACTGCTACTCTCCTGGATGCTGCTTCACACATCTTTTCTAACCATTCCATAGTGATGTTGACTGGTTCATTGGGCCTAGAGAAGATGTAACAATATCTCTAGGGGTCCTCCTCCACCCAATGACATACCCCTTCGATCCACTAAAACTGTACTCTCACGCTATGATCTTTTAAAGAACAATGCGGGTCATATGGATTATAGCTTCAGGAATTGAAAGGATATTTCTTGATCTCCTCTTCTTCGACATCCACATACTTGAAATTTTGTATCTTGTATAACCTAGTCCATAATGGAGGAGGAGGCCAAGGTGCCTTTTTCTTCCATTCTAGCGTAGATGACAGTCCTACCGAGATGTGGTATGATACTTCCTGCATGACAAGCTTGTCCAAGGCAAACTTCGGTAAAAAATGCGGAGACTTCTCCATGTTGTAGATCCATATGTAGTTGTCAAAAGGTGAGGCATACCAATCCACCATGTCAATCAATGCCTCCATTACTGCCTTCCACATGGAAGGTGGATCCTGCTCAAATACAATCATGTACACTAGGATGACAAAATGATATGACAACTATGTGATACCACCTCTGAAGCTACATTCAGACAACATTTTATAGTAAGTGTTCAGAGTGGTCTTTACCGATGTCCATGCCCACTTCAAGCCCGACAACTCATGATGGGTGTAGATTGCATCCAAGATGTAAGCAGACATGTAGATTTTCACTTGTTGACCTTTGGGCAGCTGTTGAGCTCTTGTTTGCTATTCCTTCAACCTGTGAGACAACATTTCAAGCAAGTTGCATGATCTACTTTCACTGGCCAGTTGGTCTAATATGATCACCCAACTTTGCAGGAAGGTTTTCGTGCTCTCTTAGCCATACAAGTGACATGCAAATATGACCAAGTATTGATACCTCTTCCACAATATCTTTTTCTTGTAAGCTTGGTTGGGTGTCATCCTAAATTTGGCCGACTCCTTCACCCAGTTCTTCAAGATGTCGCTAGAGTTGGAATCACTATTGTGTATGCTGAATGGTGTCTCCATGGCGACCACTGGCTTCGACATATGCTACATTTTTTAATAATCTTGTGCCCTGAATGTAGCAATGTTCGTTCTATTGATGCTACTCGATGTCATCGTATCAGGATCAGTGTGTGAGACAATCCAATATATCATGTCCACGAATGGGAACACTGGATACCTGCATGCAATCTGGTAAAAGTCAGAGTTTTGGATGTCCACAAAGACTTGGCGATCTTCAAGGTCTTTCCCAAATGTGCCTGCAAATGCATCATTGAATTCTTGCCATTTCAGCTTGATGTCCTTGTCTACAATCATCTTGGTGTCTTCATAGATCGAAAATTTTTTAGACACTCACTCAATTGTTGCTCCAATTGCACTTCCGTCGGTATCCTTTGATCCTGCCCTCTTGGATGCCATTGATCCTGAATTGCTAAGAGGTGGATGACCACCTGCTAGATCTTGAGACATGGTGACATGCATGGTAAGAAATCTGTCAGCTAAAACCAAAGAAAACTTGAGGAGTGACATGCAACATACTTGGGAATTGACTGGTAAGGATTGCCCAATTTTTTCTGGGAGACCAGGAGACTAGCTTCCAAAACTGCAAAAAAGGTAGTCTAGACTACTGGGAGGATGTTCGACTGCAAGAATTGCACAATGCACAAACTAGACTAGCCTATTGGGTGCTGGGATTGCGCAATGACCCAATTTCAGTTGGCAAGGGTTGTAGGCCCAGTTACTGCATTGCACAATTTTCTGGTCCAGTAGTCACTTCCACTTAGAATTACACAATGCAAGAGTGGAGGACAGTCACTGGGCATAAATGCACATTTTCTGGGAGGAAGGTAGAGCCTCCTCTCTCAGGATTGTGTAATGTTGTCTTGGTGAAGCAGAGTCCGGGCCAAGGTTGCCCAGACCCGCCAATAGGAAATTGAAGAAAAATGTGGATTTGAATGCATGGCAATAGTAAGTGTAAGTAGGAGTGAATGATCGTGTATGGGAATAGTGAATTCAAGATTCAGAAAATGGAACAACATGCATGTGTGTGAAGCAAGTCCCCGAATCAACGACCGTTCATGCAAAACAATGTCATGGATGCGACAGTAGTGAGATGTTAACAAAAAGTTAAACAATTGTAGTACAAGTTAATATGCATGCAAATGACAACAAGCATTCACAAAAATGAAGCAGACAACACTCAAACAAGCCAAAACAAAAAAAGTGACAAAAATGCTGCAAAAGACAAGTTAAGTAGACTTACCCAGAAATAGTCGAGTTTCATGTGTCAAAGACTCTTGGATGTACTGTGGGATGTAAGAGCTCCAAGGTCAATGTGAAGAAGCAATTTCTGAAGCATTGAATGAATAAGTTTGATGTTCATGACACTTATGCAACAAATCTAGCAAAAAGCGACACTTGGAGGAATGTTTCTAAGACAATCTTTGTATGTAGCCTCCAACTGCCAAAAATAGCTCCCTAAAATCTAGGGATGCTTTTTGCATGCTTCCTTTTTCTATTTCGGGAAAAGGAATTCCATGCACGCAAGTCAAGTTTTCTCGGTCCCAGGTGGAATCGATCAACCTGAAGGCACATGCAACAACCTGCTTGACTAAGGGTAACTTTTGTGCAGTTTCTCAAAGCAGGTTGTGTTGGCTGCCCAGAGGGATTGCACAATTCTTGGGAGGAGTAGTTGACTGATGCCAAGAATTGCACAATTTCTGGGTTGAACAGTCCTGTTGAGCCAGATTGCATAGTTTTCACTGGGAAAGTTGATTGACAAGGTTGCACAGTTTCTGAGCCCAGCAGGCTGCCAGTCAGGATTGCACAATTTCTGGAGGGAAGACAGGTTCCCCTACCGAATTGCACAATTTCTTGAGGGAGCTGCTCAACATGCAACTAGACCAAGTCCAAAGAAATAACATCCGAGTGGAGTGAAACAAGCCATCATGCATAGGTTGTCATGCTTCTAGAAAACTACTAAAGCTCATGTACTCGACAGTGCAAGGCATGTTGATGAGGATGGTTTGTAGGGAGGCTCGAAAATGAAGCTAAGGCAAAAATTTGGAGGGTGGTTGTAGCCTCTACAACAATTGATGTAACACTGGTAGGACTCGAGCTCTTTGAATGGACCTTGTTCATGAAAAGTAAGTCTAATGCCTCTAGAAGTATTGTTCAGTGTTCTATTCATCATGGTTTCTACACTTCCTTGATTGTGAGATGTAGCATCCGCCAAGATATTGGTTGGTCGACACACATTCCAAGCCAAGCCACCATAGTTGCTTTGATTAGGGATGAGGGGTATATTGGTACACAATCAATATAGTCATCAGAGTCTTAGTTTCATCTCTGGTCTTGGTCCGTTACCAGCAGGCCTCAACAGTACTCCGCCAGAGTCATGCAAGAACACAAGCATCACTCCGATGCCAGCGAGCCTGGTCACTACTCTAGTAGAGTTACTTGCATCACCTCTTTGTGTAGGAAGCCTTTCTCTTCTTTCACATTATTCCTTTTTCATTTTGAATTTTTTTTACTTTTAATTTTTTATTTTTCATTTTCATAATTGTGCATATCACTTATTCATTTCAGAGGCAGAAGAGGGATCCTGACTTATTGAGAGCAGAAGAGGTTGTTCCTTTAGAGAAGCAGTTTATATATACCTCTGATGTGTTTGTTAAGGTTTCCCCCTCACCTTAGTCTACTTATCTGAGCTGGAAATGGTTAACCCAAAAACAAAAGACTAGAGTAGGTGACAATAGTTAGCATGCAAGCGTTGTGTTTTCGCCAAGGTTCACTTCGAATAGTATGTATTTTCCATCGACATATCATGGACTAAAGATAAAAGGTTATTCGTATAGAGGTAGGATGACAGATAACTAAGTATTGATAACTGTACAAGTCCTCTTTTACTTTACCCAACTTGTTTCAAGAGTCGCGCATGGTCTCATGCGAAACTAACCTACCGATAAAAACAAGAAAACAAGCAACAAAAGAAAGTGAAAGAAGAAGTAAATGTGGAAGAAAAGTGAGTAGGAAAACAAGAAAATAGACAAACAAACATGCAAAAAAAGTAATAAAACAAGCATGCAAGAAAACAAATCAAAAGAAAACTCTACTCCACTCCGAAGCTAATAGTACATGGGCCTAATCACGTGAAGTGATATTTCCAATGCAGCCACCAGTGCATTGGTCGACCCATGTTGGTGAAGGCATGGTTCACGAACAATAGAGTCGTGTGAGCCAACTGACATGAAAGATAGAACAATGAAGACAAACACACCCCAAGTTTAAATGTGTCCACAGAACATAAGCGATTCCAAGTGCATATCATGCAATCCATGGACTTATCGTGGCGATGTGCGACACTGCGTGCAGCTGTGAAGCATACCCATACTCTTCATTTTGACATGCAAGCAAAGGAAAGAAAAAAGACAACTTGCATCACACACATGTGATTTCAATGTAAGATTCCCCCAATCCATGAGCGATAGGGTCATGTAGTTCGAGTGGAAGAAGTATCATCTATGTGTGGGATAGGTCTTCAATGCATACAGACAAGTGATAAGGAGCCTTGGGTGTTTCAAAAAATTCCTGATTAGAAGCTAAACCAACCTTAGGATAGTCAGGGCTTGATATAACCATCTACTCAGGCTGAAGTGCCTCAACAGTATAGGGTTTTTTTGACTTCATCGACAGATAGATCATCATAAATAGGTGGCATCGAAAAATCAACTATGATAGAATCATCATCGTGATTGAATATGGGAGTAAATAGATCATGACAACTAAGATCATCAAAATCAATGATTTCTTTGACATCCTCATGATCTGATGAATCAAAGAGAGGGGTAGATGATAAGCATACAAATTCACCCTCAGTGTTTCTGGAAAAAGCAAATGAAAATTCAAGTGGATTTTCAATGAATAGTTTATCCTCTCCATTGTCAGATGATGGAATGACATCCAACGTGTCTTTCAAATGATCAACAATGGGTGCATCCATAGATAGAGACACACATGCAAAATCACGGATGGCAGGTTCACCAAAGATTTCAGGAAAGAATAGATGAGGCTCATACAGAAGGGAGTCATCCATCCCCAAGTGTTGATGCTCAAGCTCCCAGTCATACTCTTCATGAATGAAAACGCATGTTGGTTGTGTAAAACCAACTCTGTTGATGGCTTTATCCTCATTGACAATAACTGTAGAGTTTGAAATGGAAGAACACAAGATAGTATCATCCAGAGGATCATCCGAGTATGAAGATGGAGGTTGACATACAAATTGCATGTGACAACTCAATGGACTCACAACCAAATTTGCGTGAAAATTAAGAAAAATTATGGTGGGATGATGTGATAGTTGAACAGATGTGTGTGTCTATTCTCCCACATCACTCTGCAGTGGTGGAGTTGCTTGATAAGGGGACGACGGACAGTCACTAGTGACAGTGACCATATCCATCTATGATTGCATAGCTCCACCATGAAATTCTGCTAAGTGAGGCTTCGGCTCAAAATTCTTCTTGGGATGGACTGATTTGTTAAGATAATATTCAAATCTACCTCAAAGATAAGGAAATTTCATCTGAATCTTCTGAGCTTGAAACTGAAACACATGGAAGCACTACCTAAACTCCATAGGTGATTCATGCACGGCCTTCAGTTGTTGTAATAGATTTTGGTCAAGAGATTCTGGATCGAAATGATAGAAGGTTGATTCAATGATACCACAAAACTGCTTGAGTGAGTGCATGCTATAAGCCAACAGGTTGCAGCACCACCGTTGTGGGGATTCATGAAGTGTGTATGCAAGTAAGAGGCTAGCCTCTTCATCAGAACATCCATCTTCCTTATCAAGCATCGTGAATAAGTCTTGTAAGAACACAGGCAAGGCCAGTTCGCCTTCACTGTCAAACGTGAATTTAGACAATAGGTCAAAAAAATCCCTCGTGATGTTGAGAGGTTCAACATGCGAAAAACATCGTGGAGGGCTGATTGTGAAAAAATCCATGATAGATGTGCAAAGGTTCAAAACAGGATGAGAGCACACAACTTGTCATCTGGTCGTCCTTCTATCGCCAGAAGTGTTGATGGTGCTCAACCCGCCAACATGTCAGGGGATCTCCCCATTAATAAGTTTGAACTAGACCTCACACCATTTGGTATAGGAGTCCCAACAGTGGGTCGTTTGATATCGCCTTAACCGTGGTTTCGTACATAAGCAAGTAAGATGTGCATGTTGGTATCAAGGGTGTGACATATTCAGCAAGTCAAGGAAGGTGCATGAGTGGTTGTAACACACAGAGGGCGAGGCGAGTGCACCACTTGGAAACCTGTGAAAGCACAAGTAAAGAAGGTAACACACGAGCTAAGCTGCATCACAAAATAGGAGGCAAGTGAGCTAAAAATCCAAACTGATGGTTAAACCAACAACACATTTCAGTAATATTCATACATATATATACATAAAATAGCTACACATGCATGCATAAGCAAACATATACATATATCATTTAGAGTAAATGAGATAGATGAAATACAATATGACATGCATGAAACATGTTGGTTTGTTATATTAAGAAGTGTAAGTTCCAGTCATATAATGCAACCATGACCAACCACTAGTTCCGAGAGCAGAACATTACAGTCATTTCTTCCTGCTCCTCCAAAGAGATATACTAGCTCTACATAGTGGAGAAGCCAAGGCTCATTCCAATACTATCCAAGCTCTCCCTAACATACTCCTATCAGAAGCTTGGCTGACCAAAAGCCTCTAGTATGAGTTATGAGGGACTGTATATAGCAAAGGGTGGGGTCGCCCTTGACATTCCCCTTTGTGATTTTTCATCTAACCTCATGACTCTTCATCTATTATATGACTGTTGCATCCAACTATCGAAACTTGAACTTCCACTTGAAAAGACATTACATACAATCTACATGTGTACCCATGTGAGACAAAATAGGCTTGACAAAGCCATGCAAGACATCACTATGACTTGGAAAACTGTGGGAAAACCAACTCTTCAACATCCTCACACTGGTTGAGAGTAATGAACTAATGCCATGCTTGGTTGTCCACGATAGTGTCCATGTACTCTATGGTGACATCTTTATCGAAATGAACTCTCGCCTCCATTGCATCTGGGTACACTGCTCAGGCTCCTTTGTACAACACTTCTAATCACATGCGCATCATTGTCTTCCATGCGGCCAGACTAGCAACATACTGATGCATGGTGTATGCATTAATCACCAATTCTGGGCTGGCGTCTATGCGCATCAACTCGTCAAAGTATGACTCAAGATCCAGTTGGTCTTGTGCCTTTTCTTTTCCTAGGTGAGTTTCCCAATAGATGGGACCATGTGTGCATGCACAACAACATCCATACTCCTGAATACCTGTGCATGGCAATCCTACAAACTAGTGATGAGTTGTAGTAGATCCTATAGTTCGAGATCTAACTCCGTATGCATGCCTTTAGCTTCACCACTTTTGGCTCCATCATCTTAGGCAAGCATAATGGGCTCCCTCGTATCTCATTTTCCATGTTTGCATGTAATCAATAGCATCATGCATGTTTGAAAGGATACATGCTCTCCTAGTACATCATTGCTGCCAATCGTTGAGATGGATAACTGCCTTATGCATGACGCGAAACTTAGAATACAACTCCCGCATGAATGACTCAACAGACAATACTTCATCTAGTATTGCCTTCTTCAACTTTGCTCAGGCAGATGTTGTAACCAGTTCTCCTCCCTTCTTGGCCATTTGTAACTCCTTAGCCATTCACTCATTCCCTAGTGTCAAGAAGTGAACACTGAAGCTAGTGGCTTCAGTATACACTCTGGTAGAATCTACCAATGCTACTAGATGTTTGTGGATGCCAGACACCATCACTCATTCCTCAAACTATGTAAGAGATATTTTGTCATCCGAACTAGACACTCTGCGAGATTGCACAACTCTATGCTTCAACTCATTGAATGAGATGTTGTGCATCTCTCCTTCCAGATTGTCTTTAAGGATCTATGTGTCTCCTTGATCGCTTGGGACTTGGTCAACTTCCGGATGCAGTAAAGCTAGTAAGTCGACCTCCTGGTGGTAAGGCATGAGGTTGATGTCTTGCTCTAATTCCTGTCACTCCATCTTTGTATCTATATGCTCAAGTACTTGCTCAATATCTTGAGAAAAGTACTGCTCTTACAATTTCTCACCCTATCTACTTGGTGACAACTATTTGGATGAATGGACTACCTATACATGTTCAGTTTCATCGGTCTGTACATGTTGTGCCGCCTGTTGTACCTGTTCCTACTACAC
The DNA here is from genome assembly GCA_000404065.3 of Pinus taeda. Lineage (NCBI taxonomy): Eukaryota > Viridiplantae > Streptophyta > Pinopsida > Pinales > Pinaceae > Pinus > Pinus taeda. The sequence goes on from APFE030596854.1 coordinate 366,895, forward strand.
TTCCTTCTCTTGCCTGCAGAGATGTTGTTCCTTCTGGAATTTCCCCTTCAACTCATGCAACTCCTTCTCTTTTTCTTGCATTCTACTTTCATCTCTCTGCGTTTACACATTCCTCTTGTGGTGTTGTTGCCTCTTCACATCTATTTCCAAATCTTCTTTCTTCACAATTGGGTCTACTCGACACTTGCAACTTTCTTCCTCCTCAGTGCTATCGACAATATTTGTCTTTCCTTCGATGTGCGCTGATATGTTTACCTCTGCTACTGGTGCTCTCCTGGATGCTGCTTCACTAAGAATTCCACAACAATTCCAACTAGTTCATTGGGCCTAGAGAGGTTGTAACGATATCTAGATGGGTCCTCCTCTGCCCAATTACATGCCCTGTGGATCCACTGAAACTGTAAGTTCAAGCAGTGATACTTTACAAAACAATATGGGTCACATGGATTGTAGCTTCGAGCATCGAAAGGTTATTTCTTGATCTCCTCTACTTCGACATCTGTGTGCTTGAAGAGTGGGCCAATGTGCCCTTTCCTTCTATTGTAGCCTAGCTCACAGTCCCACTGATATGTGGTATGATACTTCTTGCATGCAAGCTTGTCCAAGGAAAACTTCGGTAAAACATGTGGAGGCTTCTCCACACTGTACATCCATATGAAGGTGTCAGATGGTGAGGCATACCAGTCTACCATGTTGATCAGTGCCTCCATTGCTTCCTTCGACATGAAAGGTGGATCCTACTCAAATATCGTCTTGTAGACTAGGGTGACAAAATGATCTAAAAGTTGTGTGATAACTCCTTTGAAGCTGCATTCAGACAACATTTTACAATAAGTGTTCATAGAGGTCTCCGCTGATGTCCATGCCCACTTCAAGCCTGGGAACTCCTAATGGGCAAAGACTGCATCCAAGATGTAAGAGGACATGTGGATTTCTTCTCACTAACCTTTGGGTGGCTATCGAGCTCTTGATGCATGTTCCTTTAGCCTGTGAGCCAACAGGTTGGAGTAGTTGGATGGTTTTCCTTCACTAGCCAATTGGTCCAATGTGATCACCCAACTCGGTGAGAATGTTATTGTGCTCTCTTGGCCATACAAGAGACATGCAAAGATGACCAATTATTGATACACCTTCCACAATATCCTTGTCTTGTAAACCTAGTTGGGTGTCATCCTGAATTTGGCTGACTCCTTCATCCTGTTCTTCAAAATATCCCTGGAGTTGGAATTGTTGTTGGGTATACTGAAGGGTGTCTCCATGGTGATCACTAGCTTTGACATATAGTACATCTTTTCATAATCACGTACCTTGAAGGTAGAAATCTTCATCCCGCTGACACTTCTCAATTTCATCCTCTCAGGATCAGTGTGCGAGACGATCCAATGTAGCATGTCTGCGCATGGGAACATGGGATTCCTAAATGTAATTCATTACAAGCCAAACTTGTGAATGTTCACATAGAATTTGTGGTCTTTGACATCTTCCCCAAGTGTGCCTGCAAATGCATCATTGACCTCTTGCCATTTCAACTTGATGTCCTTGTCTACAATGAGGTTGGTGTCTTCATAGATCGATAAAGTTTTATACACTCGCTCAACTGCTACTCCAGTTGCACTTCTATCGGTATCCTTTGATCCTTCTCTATTAGATGCCATTGATTCTAAATTGTTGAGAGGTGGATGAACACTTCCTAGATCTGGAGACATGGTGACATGCATGGCAAGAATTCTGTTAGCTAAAACCAAAGGAATTTTGAGGAATGACATGCAACATATCTAGGGATTGACTGGCAAGGATTGCACAATTTTTTTTGGGAGGTCAGGATACTAGCTGCTGGAACTACGAAAAAGAAAGTCTGAACTACTGGGAGGCTGGTTGACTACTCGAATTGTGCAATGTGCAATCCTGACTAGTCTACTGGGTGTTGGGATTGCACAATGCTATCTTAGTGAGGCAAAGTCCAGGCCAAGGTTGCCAGATCTGTTGACGAGCAATTGAAAGCAAATGTGGATGTGAATGCATGGTGATACTGAGTGTAAGTAGGAGTGATCGTTCCTAGAAATAATGAATACAAGATTCAAAAAATGGAACAACATGCATGTGTGTGAAGCAAGTCATCGAATCGACAACCATTCGTGCAAAACAATGTCATGCATGCGACAACAGTGAGATGCTAACGAAAACTGAAACGGTGCTAATTCCAGCTAATATGCATGTAAATGATAGCAAGAGTTCACATAAATCAAGAAGAAAGCACTTAGACAAGCCGAAACACAAAAAGCGACAAAAATGTTGCAAAATACAAGTTAAGCGTACTTACCCAAAAATATCTAAGTTCGATGTGTCGAAGACTCCTAGATATGTTGTGGGATCACTAGTAGAAAATGATGAAATCAATGACTAGGTGACTAAAAAATTTAGTTACTGCAATTATTTCAAGTGAATTACTACTAAATTTGAGCAATTTTAAGTGGTCAAACTAAAAATGACTAACTTAAATGACTAATTTAGTCTAGGGATAAAATATATGACTAGCTAATAAGTGGCTAAACTAAAAGTGACTAAATTAAATGATTGATTTAATATAGGATTAAAAAATATGACTACATAATAAGTGACAAAATTATTTCATGATGAGACTACCCTACAAGCCACCAAATTTCTATCATATCCATGAGGGAAACAAAAATTTGTGGTTAAATATAGCTATTTTGGAACAAACTGAGCTTTAGAGCCTACGATATTTTTCTGCCTCTAATGTTTATGGACAAAGAGATCAATTTCTAAAGCATGTGGAAGCCAAACTATCACCTTTCCGATGTTGAGTCCTTTTATTGAACATCATGAAAAAATTTCCATAGATTAGTTATCCTTACTAAAACAAACATTTCATTGGAAATTATCATTAGTCCTACGACCTTACTACTTCAATATACGTTTTGACCACACAAAGCTTATTTTGATGTCTACCCTTTTTATTTCATGATAAGACTACACTACAAGCCACCAAATTTCTATCATATCCATGAGGTCAACACCAATTTGTGGTTCAAGATATAACTAAGTTGGAACAAACTTATCTCTATAAGATATGTTATTTTCCACCCCTAATGTTTATGGACAAAGAGATATCAATTTTCTAAAACATGTCAGAGCCAAAGTATTACCTTTCCCATGTTCACCCCCTCTATTAAACGTCATGAAAAATATCCATATATTAATTATCCTTATTAAACAAACATTTAATTGGAAACCAAATTTTGATATCACCATATTCACTTTTGATAAATCAACAAAAATCCCCTCAAGTAATATTTAGTGACAACAAAACTTAACAATTTTCATAAATTAATAACTATTTATAATCAAACATACCTCCCATTAAACAAAAGAAAAGACTAACATTTTCTTTAATGGAATTTAATTCCCCTTGAAAAACACATGAGCATCTAACATGAGCATTTCATTTAAGTTCCGTTCAAAGTTTCATGGATTTGTTTTTTTTCAAATATCAAAATTATTTATCTAACTCGATTTGAAAGGTTTTTCATGGAGTGAAATTCTTTATTTCCCTCCATCTGAAAGGTTTATCCAAAGGGAAGATGGAGAAGGAACGAGTGGCCATGCCATCACACTCTAGCTTCAAAATTGACGCATTTTTGCAATTGCTTGAATTTTTTTAACAATTTTATTCCCAAATAAACATGACAAAAGTTTCAGAATGACCATATACATGCGTTGACAGTGGCACCTCATAGATTAAAAAAAATTAGAAGGATCGAGGATTAAGGCCACTTTAGGCTTCGCATGCCCACCAGATTTGACAATTATACTCTAGGAGGGGCTCACAGCATCCCATAATGACTTGCGGGGATAAGCATGGATCCTATGAAACACATTCCCCTAACAAAGTCCTTGTGTTCATGTTCCTCTTTGTGGTGGACTTCATGTGAATAGAGGAGACCGAATAAAGACATTAATCTATCAATGCAGTCCTCATCTTTGGTATGGATCTTTTTCTCATTCTCAGAATCCCACTTCTAGCATTGACCAATGACAAACTCAAGAGTCAGAGTGGTTTCCTTTGGAGTTCCTACTTCTTTAGCTTTGTACATTTCTTTCTATAAATTTTTTGGCATATGCTCAACTACCTATTGTTTAAATGCCACTTCAACATCATTGAAGCCTTTCACTATCACCGACTATATCTGACTTGGTCCCCTCTAGGTTTGTATGTATGAAAATTTCTAGTGTGTTTCTATGGTTTCAAGCCATGTTTGATTGCAAAAGTGGACCCTATGTGATTTGGGTCAAATTTTTTTGATGATTTGATATGGGTTTGAGCTATGGACAATTGTCCTTGTTGTTCCTTAGATGTGGGGTGGATGAATTTGATGTGGTTATGAGTCGTGGTGAAAGACAAGCCAGTCCTCAGTGTTTTTGGAGTCTCACAATCTGAATCCAAAAATAGCAGTATTCCACAGAATGAGGATCCTCCTGTTTGATCCACATCCTCAGAACAACAACAAAGAGCAAAATCTTCTGGAATGAGTGCCTTGAAGGATTCCTTTACTTTCGAGAATCTTCTAATGGATCAAAATTCAAGTAATCAAAATTCAAGTAAGTCACCTTCTCATGGAGTACTACAACATATGGAAAAGCCCCATAGTAATAATAATAATAGTAGCGACTATAGCAGTCATAAGGATGCGGATAGGGTAGTGTTTCTTGTGAATGATTTTCAGAGCCCAATTCTCTCTCCTAGAAGTGCCCACCAATAGGCCCTCAAAGATAGGGTCTACATCAACAGGCACTCCACTAACAATCCATTAAACAACATGGAATTCAATCAGTTGGGTTGCATACCCCACTTGAGCCCAACAGACTGAGACAAATGAAGAAAATTTCGCAACAGACTCAGCAAGAGAAATGCATAAAGGCAGAGCCAATGGATGCTTATGAATTTCTTAATTTGGATAAAAGTATGAAAATGAAAGAAATGATTCAAATAGATGATGGGAAGGTCAAGGAAGGGGCAAGAGAGCATGACCATTGTAGAATACATACACATGGGGAATGACTGTATACAAGTGTAGTCTCAGTCTATGTTGAGGACGACATCCAATCATAAAACGGTGTTTACAGACGTTAATGCGGAGCCACACATGAGCAATGGAAAGGAACCTATAGAGAGTGGAGGAATAAAAATTGCAGCCCAAACTACATGTAGAATGTTTTAACTTGACCATCCTCACACTTATTTTTTAATTTTCAATTACAACTTCTTTGACGGTGAATTGTTTCGAAGTTAACATTTATTTATTGTTAGGTACTAGTCGATGCTATCCCAACACTATCTAATCAGAACCTACTATTACAGTGAATAATATTTCATAAATATAAGGCCATTCACCTCAAAACATACAATTTCAACTGTGGTTTCATTGATTAATTTAACCAACCATTCTAGTTCCTTTTTCTTATGCATGGATAATAAATGCTTCTCATGGACACTATTTCATGATATTTCCTTTCATGGTTAATTTTTTCCAAAGGAGTGTCTCTGTTAGTTTCTATAAAGCGTGAGTGGTGTGGCCTTGTTTCCAGACTAGTGTTACATTATTTTAATAAAGTGACAGTCCAGAAACATACAGAACATGAATCTGTATTTAGATGAAGTCAAAAGACTACCTTTAGATACAATTTTCCTTACCAAAATTGAAAATGGAAATTCCCTAGGGAACTAGCCTGGCCATTCATTATTGTCTTTCTTATAAAGTATTTTTTCTTTTAAATTTTATCAATTGTGAATTAAATTTTATCAATTTTCTTTTTAAGGGATTTTCGTTGTTTCTTGGTTGCTCTCCAGGCCATATTTGTGATACTGTTTACTCGATAAAGCACCATTCTATTGGAAGAATGTATTTTTGCAAACTAGTTATCTCAAGTATATCTTGATTCCTCTTTAATAATAAACAAAATTTCAACTATACTCTTCATTATAACATTGAATTGCCATAAACTAAATTGAATCTATTAGGCTCACTAACACACAGTTCAATATTGCATAGGATTATAAGATTAGATAAGGTGGTTTTATTTATTAATGATCACAAGAGTAGATGAATAGGACTAAATAGTACATTGAACAAACAAAAGGACAAAGTGGGAGTGTCAAAGACATTTCCTAGAACAAAAGTAGAAAGAATTATAAGTACATTAAGGAATCTAAGTGCTAAAGTATTTTTTAAAGTGATAGAGACTGCGATCGATGCAATACAATTGTAGATAAGATAAGAGAAGATTATGTTTAATGTCCAACTAATGACCACAAGACTTACATAGTGGGATTCAAAACTAGAATTAGTGCAATTATTGTAAGTACATAATGGGAGTGCAAAAGAAACTCCTAATCCTAATCTACAGAAAAGAAAAAACAACCAAAATCTAATCCTTAATACTCCAAAATAATATAGATACAAAACAAAACTCATGTCAAACATAAGATGCAAACATTGGAAGGTCATTGGATGTCCCATTAGTACTAGAAGTAGGATGAGAGGAGGAGGAAGAAATAAACACGGTGTAAGAAATGGTTTTAGAAGAAATGGCTTCTAAAAATGCGTAAATGGAAGAGCTTTTTGCAAGAGGCACATCCAAAGATGTGCGCCCATATCTTTTCCATTGTATATTTATATTTATTTTTAAATTTGTTGTTTTGTTTTTGTGGGATGCATATCTTTAAATCTTTCAAGTCAAGTCTTAGTACCTAGATTATCAATACAACAAACTTTCAGACAATGTGTGACTGTAGAGAACAGAGGTGTAGGGAAGACCTATATGCTCATCTCATATATGAGAAATACTTTTCCAACTATAAATTTGGCTCTCATAAACTTATGTTTGATACTTTAGTGTTTTCAAGTGTTTAGTGTTATTTCCCCTAAATATGTTTTTGATTGGCAAGGGTTAAAATCTTTAATCTCAAAATATGTTTATGAAGAAAGGAATTAGCATAGTTTTTGTTATTTTGTTATTTTAGACTCCTTCATTTTTAAAGGCACTAGCTAGCTAACAAATTGACAATCCTTATATTTTCCATAGAATTTTTATCTCATTGACAAAGAAAAAAAATCATGAATTTTCATTGATTATGTTTTTATATAAAAAAATATTATGCAAGGTAAAAATAAATATTAAAATTTTTGTGAAGGGATTTTTAAAAATAAAACCGCCATAAAAGGAATTCCATGATGGGTAATGAGTGATGAGCCTCATAAATGGGTAATTATATGGGCTCATTTTACCTCCTAACCTAGTCAAATCAGCCATTCTCTTAGCTTATTGTATGATTTTTTGATTATATCTATGCTTATAGAATGAGTTGAGTTAGCTATGATGCCATGTGGTCTAACATGTATTTAATGCAGATTATTGATGGATTTCAAGGTCAAAGCCAAGGATCCAGTGGTTAAATGGAAACAATAACCTAAAGTAGACAGAGGAGAGGACTTATAGGATGGATTCCCCTTGATTTATCACTCCTCACTTCGAATTCCCCTTCATTTAGCTTGTAGTAAAAACAACTGAATCATGCACTAGAAGGTAACTGAGCAAGTGGAGGATGATTGAGAGTTATCTCGAGTTTTGGGAGCCAAGCCTCTCTGATTTTAAGGAAGTTGTTGGTAGCTTTAGATGTATAAGTAGAGAGGCCTAGGGCCTCACTACGGTCATATTTTTTCTTATGTAAACTCTGCTCAAATTTCGAGCTTATTATTTTGTGATTGTTTCATGTAAACTAGCTTTTTTTTGATAATGAAGATGGAATCATTTTTGAGCTAGCACTGAGTTACCTTAGAGGGCTAAAGCTCTTGGGTTAGGGCCCAATCCAAGTAGCCAAGCTTCTATTTACTTGTATTTTTATGCTTTATTTTAGTTTGTAGATTAATTTGTTGTTAGATGTATTTCTTTCATGGTTAAGAATAGGTTGTTTTTGATGATTTAGTAGTTTTCTTTCATTTGTGCTTTATGTAGCAGGTTAATTAGTGATCAGGAAAGATTCAAAAAGATAGCAATAGTTCCATGACCTCTCTTCCTCCCTATGGGACCCTGATTTGAGGCAAAGACTCTCTTGCTTCCCCAAAAGCACATATTTTCCTCATTCATAGGACTTTTAGTGTTTGTAGCTCTTTAGTAGATTAATAGTCCAGTTTTTCTTTGCTTCAAATCTCCTTTATCATGTTGACTTCGTGATTTCCAATAGTCCTCTTTCATGCTTTCCTTTCTTGCATCATTTCTCAGCATTTCCTTTCATAGGTCATAGTTTAGATCATTTTAATGCAAAACTCTATTTTTTTCTAAATGCACTCATTTCATTGTTTGGTTGATCTTCTTGGTTGAATGTCAATTTATATGTAGAAAATATCTTCCAGCAATAAGCCAGCTCACTAGCAATCACACCCTCCTTTTGATCCATGTCCTACAAGTCTCCCAAACCTCACCTCCATTCTGCCTCAGTTTCCTACATTTTTCATAGAAATTCTTCCTCTCTCCTTGAGCAAACCCAATCATCTTTCTCTCTCCTGGTAATTCATCATAGACCTTAGGTGCCCTAACACCTCATTCAAACCCTCATACAACTTTTCCACCCACTCTCACACACTCAAAATAGCGGAAATTGCTCTCAACCTCCTCTTATAGGCCTCTTGTAGTTTCCCTGTGTCCTCCTGTAATTTTTCCTGTAAGCATTCTCTTGAAGGTCGAGTGTGGGAAAAGCCTCTAGAATGCTACCTAAGACCTCCTAGGACCACTCACACCATATTCCATCCTCTCAAGCTCCAAAACCATGCTTTAATGCTAGTTGTTCACTGCCACACTCACACACAATAAATTAGATGCATGTCAATTCACATAAAAACATATGAAAATCCAAAAATATGTTTGTTTTTCTTATTTACTTCTAGAAATAGCATGGTTAGATGTTCTTTACTTTCTTGAGTAGGTAATGGCATTTACTTCATGGTTTTCATAGTGTTTTTGGCAAAATTAGATTTCACTTGTTAATTAGGGTTTACTAGGTCTTACTTTACATTCCAGTCTTTTTCCTTTATGCAATTAGAATAGCTTCTGTAGAGTAATATTTCTTTTCTTTCAGCACACATAAAGCTTCTTTTGAAGTCTATAGAAGTTGGCTTGAGCTCCCAGTGATCTTGCGCTAGCTAACCAAGTGACAACATGCAGTGAGAACTAGTACTTCTGCATACAGCACTGACACTTCCAAGTTTGTTGTGAACTATCGAGTTGATAAGAAGTAAAGTTGGCAGCCCAGGAGTTGTAGCATTCTCACTGTAATACTGGTGCTCACCAGGTTTTGGTGCCATTGTCAGGGAAGCATCAGATGATTCAGTGATTACTACGTTCTTCTATTTCCTATTGCAACATTCTGCTAATAGTTTATTTCCACAAAAGTAGACTAGTCATTTATTTTCTTTTAGTTCTACATTTCCTTACTTTCCTTTCCAATTCTGCAAATTTCGCTTCAGAAAAAGTAGACTAGTCATTTCCTTTCTTTCTGTTCTGCACTTCCTTACTTTCCTTTCCAATTCTACAAATATCCATTTAGCAAGTTCCTTTTAGCTAGTTGCAATTTGTTTTGTTTGATCAATTTCAGTTTCTACAACTACTATCTGTGTGGGGAAAAAGAAACAAAAACCAACCAAAAATATTTCCTTTCATGCCTTGTAGGAATAGAGATAACTTAGGAAAATGTTTGCCCAACACCACCACTGCTTCACACATCCGACCTTCTCTCTTCTTTGATGGCTGTGATCAAGAAGAACCCTTAGGTGAATAGCCAGACATATTTGAAGAACCTATAAGGGAAGAAGAAGAAGAAAACATTCCTATGGAGCCAATGCCTAAAAACAGAAATGCTAGGGGAAATGGAGAAAGAATAGAGGGTACCTTTCACATTCGGGAGACCAATGGGGACACCTGAAGAATATAAGCCCTTCAACCCTACCTCATTTCCATGGTCTGACTACAGAAGATCTTGACGCCTTCTTATTCGAGCTTGATGTCATCTATAGAACTTATGGTCGTGTAGAAGACGAGCAAAAGTTGAAACTGTTCCCTTCTACTCTCAAGGTGTAGCACTGCACTGGTTCACGGGATTACCTGGCAATAACATCACAACTTGGGCTCAGATGCAGCATGCCTTTAACAACAAGTATCAAGACTATTGTAGGTCAAAAGATACTAAAGAAGAAATATTCCGAATGACCATGGGAAGTGATGAGTTCCTAGAAGACTATGAAGAGAGGTTCCATCTTAATTACAAAAGGGTCAGGTGTACACTTAACCCTGAGTCTCTAAAGTTGGTCCTACTAAGGGGAATCTGGGAAGACCTTTTAGACACCCTCCATCTACTGGCCGGGGGAGACATTTACCAACTATCCTTTGAGGACATAAAGACTATTTTTAGAAACCATTCTAGAGCATCCAGAAGAAAGGTGGGGGGGTCAACCCATAGCTAGTACCTCTTCTTCCAATTCATCCATTAAAGGGGAAATTGGAAGCATGCTAGAAGACTTCAAGAGTGAGATTTTATAGACTCTTTCCATGCAAATGGATAACTTACATATCAAAAGAAAGAAAGAGGAAGCAGAGAGGGCTTTGGCCATTTTTTACCCGAGATGCACTAGGAGGCATCCTAGGAATGAATGACCATTGAAAACTATAGAGTTTTGTTCAGTGTTTGAAGAAAATCGTTCTTCAGATAAGTTCCCTTCCTTGCTTGGACTTAAAGCTATGTACCAAGGGGCCGAAGGAGTCACTAAATAGATCTATTAGATAAACCAAAGGAGGTTGCATGGACCTAGACCATACTAGTAGGGGATGCAAATGACATCTCAAGCATACTACCACTACAGCCAAGTCACCTCCATACCATCTTTTGCCTCCCTACTCATCCTTCCTAGTCCACACCTCATCCTTAGTCCTTCACATCTCAATATCATGCCCAACCAGCCGCTCATTCATTTCAACCAATTGCTTAGCCGTAACCTTAGTGGATTGCATATGATCAAGGGTGGAGGCCCCAATACAACTCTCCTCCCCCTCTTCTGCCTCCACCACCTACCCAACCACAACTATTACCTTATGATCCACCAAGGCAACCCCAAATTCCTACCCAGCCAAATCTGAACCCGAACAACAGACAGGCTTAGTAAGTGTATAGTGGGGAACCATCATGCCCAACTTATGCAGTGGAGATTCAAGAAATCAACTTGTGATCTGGGAAAGTTCTCCCAGATAGATAGCCTCCACCTAGGGAGGTTGAGGAAGATAAAGAGGAAAGTGAACCTAAAGCAAATCCACCCTTTCCTGAGAGACTATCCATGACAATCTAGCTTACCTAAGAAGAGACTGAACTCCTTGGAGAATTGACACATTTATGTGTGAAGATACCACTTCTCCAAGCAATAAAAGATGTGCCTATCTATAATAGGTTGATCAAAGAGAAGTGCTTTAGGCATCCAAGAAGGCACAAGAGAGATGCCCCAACCATCAATGTCATAAGACAACTGTCCGACCTAACGTTGGGGCAGATAATCTGTCCAAAATATTTGGATCCTGGAAGCTCAGTAGTTGATGTCCACATCAATGGCACAATGGTCCCACATACCTTCATTGATCTGGGAGCTACCATTAATGTGATGATGAAGGAGACAATGCTCAAACTTAACCTCTAGGGCTCCTTGAGGAAGACTCAGACGGTGCTGCAGCTGGCAAACCACTCCACTGTGACGGCTGAGGGGATTATGGAAGATGTGGTTGTCTCTGTTGATTCTTGGGAGTACCCTACTAATTTCTTAGTTCTCAAGCCAAAGGCAAAGCTCACTGGGTAACCTCTCATTCTAGGAAGACACTCGTTGGCTACTGCTGATGCCTACAGTAGTTGCTAAGCTGGGAACATGACCATCAAGAACAAACATATGTCCAAGTAGTTGACCCTATATCCTCCTACCCAACCCTTCTTAGAACATGATCTACCTCTTTGGTCGGAGGAGGAGGATTGGGATGAAGTTTATTCTGCACCACTTTGTGCATTGGAAATCACCATGCGAGGAAAACTGCAAGATGAGGATGATATGATTGAAAATTTGATTCGGAATCCACCTCCCAGTGTGTCACCATTAGAAGACATAGTAAGAGAAACCCAAAAAAAATCCTCAATTGATCTTTGTGTGGCTAACCCTACTCCTCTCCATGTCAAAAACATAGAGTTTCACCCAGAAAGAACATTGAAAATTAATCCATCCCTATCTCCTTCCTCGGAGAAGGAGTTATGCCGCCTACTGAGAAAACATCTAGATGCCTTCGCTTGGAGTTATAAGGAGATGAAGGGAGTACACCCTTCAGTATGTAATCATCATGTATACATCAAGGAAGATTGTAGGCCAGTTAGGCAGCCTCAAAGGAGGATGAACCCAACACTTAAACATATTGCTAAGGAAGAACTACAGAAATTGTTGGATGCAGGATTCATATATCCCATTTCTGACAGTGAATGGGTCTCTCCTTTGCTGCTGGTGCCAAAGAAAAAGGTAAGTGGAGAATCTATGTCGACTATCGAGAATTGAAAAATCCACTAAAAAGGACCACTTTCCTTTACCTTTCATAGATCAAGTGTTAGATGGTCTGGCAAGGAAAAAAAATTTCTCTTTCCTAGATGGGCTTAGTAGGTACAATGAGATTCAAATCAGCCCAAAAGGCCAACATAAGACCACTTTCACTTGTCCTTGGGGTGCCTTTGCATATCGGGTCCTTCCTTTTGGTTTGTGCAACACTCCAGCCACTTTCCAAAGAGTGTCATTAAGTATATTTTCTGAACTAGTTCATGATGCAGTAGAAATATACATGGATTATTTTACTCCTTATGGTTCTGACTTTCAGGAATATTTATCTAACCTAGGAAAAGTTCTAGATAAGTGTATTGAGATGAACCTGTTCCTCAGTTTAGAAAAATGTGAATTTTTTATGACTAAAGGGCCATGCTAGGTCATGCAATATCTCAACAAGGACTGCAGGTGGACCCCAACAAAATTTCCATCATCGAAAGGGTCCCACCTCCTCAAAAGGTGAGAGATGTCAGAAGTTTCCAAGGCTTAGCTAGATATTATAGGAGATTCATTAAAAACTTCATCAAGATAGCCTCTCCTTTGTTTAACCTCTTAGGCAAAGAGGTTGAGTTCATATGGTCAAAAAACTATCAAGAAGCCCTAGATACCTTGAAAAGCAAGCTAGTGACTGCCCCAATTCTCAGAGGACCAAACTGGGCCCTAGCCTTTCACGTTCACATAGATGCCTTGAATAAAGCAATAGGAGTAGCCTTAGGACAAATTGATGAAAAGTTAACTTATGCCATATACTTTATAAGAAAAAACTTTTCAAAGACAGAGTTAAACTATACAGTAACCGAGAAGGAACTCCTAGCTATCATGCATTCCTTAAACAAATTCAGACATTATATCATAGGCTATCACAACTTTGTGCACACTGATCATGCTGCAATTAGATATTTAATGAACAAACTAGATGTAAATGATCACATTATTAGATGATTGATTTTACTGTAGCAGTTTGATTTGAAAATTATTGATAAGCTTGGTAAAGAGAATGTTGTTGCTGACCTTTTCTCTAGAGTGAATTTGCCTGCAGGTGAAGAAAGAATGGTGGATGACAAAATTCCAAATGAACACCTATCTTCTATATCAGTACTCTCTCCATGGTTTGCTGATATAGCAAACTACTTGGTTTCAGCACAGTTCCCACCACACCTGTCCTCAAAAGAGGAAAGAAAGATAGTAGGGAAAAGTGCCCCTTTCACTTGGATTTTGGGCAATCTCTTGAAACTCAGCCTATATTAGATCTTGAGAATATGTGTCAAGGAGGAGGAAGTCTTTCACATCCTCCTGACCTGTCATGATGGGCCTTATGGAGGTCATTTTGTTTCAAAAAGAACCACCTTCAAGATATTACAAGTAGGCTACTACTGGCCCACCCTTCATCAGGATGTGAGGAGATACACAAGCTAGTGTGATCAGTGTTAGAGTATGGGGAAACCCACTCCAAAGGATGAAATGCCCATGCAACCTCAAGTGACCTTTGAGCCATTTGAGAAGTAGGGCATGGACTTTGTGGGGCCTATCAACCCCCCTTCAAATCAAAAGCAGTACATCATTGTGTGCACTGACTATGTGACAATGTGGGTAGAGACAAAAGCAATCAAAGCAACAACAGAAGAAAAAGTAGCTGAGTTTTTGAGAGAAAACATATTCTACAAGTTCGGGTATCTGAGAGAGTTAGTTACAGACCAAGGTAGTCAATTCACTTCTAGCTTGATTGAAGACCTGCTCACACATCATAAGATCAAGCACGGGACTTCCACCCCTTACCATCCACAAGTCGAAGGGCAAGTGGAGGTTACTAATAGAGAATTGGAAGGGATCCTAACCAAGGTAGTGAGTAGCAGCAAAAAAGACTGGGTGGACAGATTAGTTGAGGCCACTTGGGCCTACGACACAACATGGAAGACCACCACTAGATTCACACCCTATGAACTGGTCTATGGGAAGAAGGCTTTGCTGTCAATAGAGTTTGAATTCAATACCCTAAGGATGGTAGCTCAGCTGGAGATAGACCCCAGCCATGCACAAAAGGAGAGATTAACTTAGCTCAATGGATTGGATGAATATAGATTACAAGCCCTTCTCCATACAGAGGTAGTGCAGCTTCAGAGAAAGATATGGCATGACAAAAATATCAAGGAGAAGAAATTCCAAGAGGGATATTGGGCACTACTCTATGATTCAAGATACAATGATTTCAAAGGCAAGTTGAGGACAAGATGGCTAGGACCCTACACTGTGGAGAAATGCAATGACAGTGGTTCAGTTATGATCAGAACCATTGATGATGAAGCCATCCCCATGCTTGTCAATGGACATAGGTTGAAAATCTACAAGAAACCCCTCTCCAAGGGAGAGTTTATTGAAGATTTGAAGAAAAGAAAAAAGAAAAAATAAGTACTGAAGTGAAAACTCATGAGGCGCTTGAGTCCCATCATTGGGTTGAAAACCTCTTCCAAGGCGGCCCAGTGATGAAAAAAGGAGAAAAGAGGATAAGATCCCTGGGTGAAAACCTCCCTTGGAGGTGCCTAGGGCATGCAATTAGGGTGAAAACCTCTCTGAGGTGCCCTAGTTGTTTTCAAAAAAAAAAGGGAGAAAGAAATGAATTTCTATTACATTGTAGGTTTGCAGGAAGACTATAGGGAGGAGAAGAAGGTGCCAAGGGAACCCTGACATTCACACAAGCACCCATCTCACCTTATCCATACCTTCCTCCATCATATTTGGCATCTCTTTCACCCCACTGTACTTTTTTTTCCAAAACTGTGTTTTCTACAAGAGGCTCCTGTAGGAATTACAGAGAGCC
Source organism: Pinus taeda (assembly GCA_000404065.3). Lineage (NCBI taxonomy): Eukaryota > Viridiplantae > Streptophyta > Pinopsida > Pinales > Pinaceae > Pinus > Pinus taeda. The sequence continues at coordinate 382,393 of APFE030596854.1, forward strand.
AAAAATGTTTATAGAAGGCAGTTTGAGGGACTAGGAGAGCTTCATGAGGAACTTATCATCCCTCTTACCACCTTCACGCCTCCTTACTATCATTTCCAAGCCTTCATCACACCCCCCAAGCATCATTTCTTCTCCTATCCAAGAAAAACACAAAAAAAAAGTTTTCCAATATGCAAAAAAAAAAAAAGGAAAGAGGCACCAATAACCTCACCTTAAGCTTACCTATTTTCCCTCCATCATGCATGAAACCTCTGGCATTATTCTTGAGCTCCAAGCATAGGAAAAAGCTGAGGTTTCAAGGGGAGAAGCAGCTACAAGAGCTCCTGTAGGAATTCCTGTAGCAGTTGATCCCATAGAAGTCCAGTACCAACAGCAAAAGAGTGCACATCTCAAGGTTGAAGAGGGACATGTAGCTCAGCTCCAGCAAAGGAAGAACCTGCAAAAAAACACAACAACACATCAACAACAGAGAGAGCATGCATAAAGGGAAATGAAGGCATGCAGCAGAGAGAGCCACAACTCCTCACAACAAATACACTTGGATCACAGTTAAGTAACTAAATCACTCCTCTATTTGCATTTGTGTAGTTAGGAGTCATACAAAGGCAGCGAGATGGTTGATATTGAATGAGGGAAAGGTGGCCAATTAACTTGGCCACCTTCATCTAGTTGACTCCACTCATTCGAGATGTCACCCACTTGTGCGTATAGTCAACTCAAGAAAAGATGCTAAGGATAGGTAGTGGAGAAAGAGTAAGCTCCAGTGCAATGACGAGGGATGATTACGAGGAGGGGCCATGATGACCAAGCAGGTGGGAAACCATGGTCCAAATATGGCCAACGTACACCTTGCCAGCTCAACACTCATAACTAAAAATATCTATAAATCGTAATGGGCACTCCTCCCCGCATATTCTCACCACATTTTCTTCATTTCCTCCTCGTAACTCAGCTACAACAGCCTTCTTGTGCCCCCACAGCCTCGTAACCACCATCCTCCATTGATTTCCTCCCTATCTTTTCTCTTGGCGTTCTCTATAGAAGCACCTACAGGAAATCTATAGGAGCACCTACAGGAAATCTATAGGAGGGACATCAGGCTTCTAGAGGAGGGGCAGTGAGCAATTTTGAAGGGATAAAACATGGTTTTTTGCACGAAATTTAGTCTGAAGAGGTAGGGCTCATGCATGCCCCCTATTGAATATCAATATATGAAAGAAGTGGTCTTAATTTGAGGATGAAATCAGTCTTTAGGAGGGAAGAAAATACATGAAATTTTCTTGTTTACTTTAAAAAAACAGTCTCCTCTATTTCTTTTATTTTTCTCCAAAACTCTCTATCTCCACCTCCATATTTAGTATTTTTTAAAAGCACAGGAAGTATGATAGGAGGGTTTATGAGAAGGGATACCAATAACTCCACTAGGCTCCATGCACATCCTCAAGTAGTGGTCATATTCACAACAGAAAACTGGATGACCTTCTTTGACAATTCCGAGGGTTTGATGAGGAGATTACCCAAGAACTTGCTCTCTCTCTGGTCCCTCACACAAGAACACATGCCACTGTAACCATTAGAGGCCTCTCCTTCGAAATAACCCTAGAATTCATCAGTAAGGTCACTACCCTTCCTCTTGGGCTACCTTGGAGTAAAGATGAAAAACCCATGGGCCAGGCTGCCAAGAAGAAATTCTTTCAAAATAATGAAACCCCTGTGGAAGATAAAAATGGAATTAGAAGGGCTAGTATACCATATCCCTAGGATGAGGTTAGCTACCAAATAATCAAATACATTCCTTGTGAGGGGAGGCACAACATTGTTTATGGTTATCATTTCAGAATCATCCATGACTTGAGGTATGGCATGAATTTTGAGCACCTCAAAAGCTTAGCATCCCTTATTTTCTCCTTCAATCCCTCATTGACTCCAACACCAAGCTACAAGCAGGAAATTCAAGGCAGTTAGCTCACCATGGCTTAATCAAAATCCTAGTAGAGGAAGTCCTCCATACCTTTACACTCTGTATAGCATGGGAAGTTTTCAGAAATATGACAACTAAGGATGACATAAAAAAATTAACCTATGATTTCAATCCTACTGGCAGTGAGGAGGAAGAACAACAAGGAGGAGAAGGTGCAGCCAGTGGTGACACAACAGAGTAGGAAAAGAGCGAGGAAGGAAAAGAAATAGGGGAGGGAAAAGTTGAAGAGACAGAAAAAGAGACAGAAGAAGGAGAAAAGGAGGCAGAGAAGGTATAGCAAGGGGAAGAGTCCCCTAAGACTTTGGAAAGAGAGGCAGCAACTACCCTAACTACCGTTAGTACACCAGTCAAGCCAAAGCAGAAGAGAAAAGATAGACCTCCATGTATTTTAGGGCAAGGAAGAGCACAAGAATTAAAACAGGCAAACCTCAGCCCTCTTCAAAAGTTCCCATTACCATTGAGGATTAACCATCTGCTAGGGTGAAAGAGTCTCCTTCCAAGACACCTATCACATATGAAAGGGGGACTCCAAGATCTTGTACATGGAAGGGGAAGGTAGTACTAAAGGACCCAAAACCAGACCTACAGAAGGCTGAGATAGTCCTACAAGATACATTTTCTAAACTACAGAAGACCCAGAATCTTGAGGAAAGGATCAAAGGGCAGCCAGAGGTGAAGGAGGAAGCAAAAGAGCTACAAGAACCTGCCCCCAGCCTAGTTTTGCCTCCTATTACAATCTACTTGAGGGGGGCAGGATAATCCCACAAAAATTTGCAATCCCATTGTTTTTCGAATTGGATAAAGAAAGAGTGAGAACACATAGGGGGATGGATATAGTCAAGTCCAAAGGGGTTGAGGGTGTTGGCCATGTGGAAAACAAACTCAAGGAAATGGGCAGAGAATTGAATGCTCTCAGATACAGAGAAGCCATCACAAGAAGCCACTTGGAAAACGAGAATGAAATACTAAGGAGGAAGCTGCAAGAGAAAGAGACTCGGCTAGCATACATGGCTAGCTTATCCATGGAGGCATTACAATGCAAAACACCAGCCAAATATTATGGCCTCTATCTATAGGACTAATGGCTTCAATTCCAAATAAATAATTTGGCACAAAGAGGCACAATGCCTTTCCAAGGATACAGGTAGTTCATGGACTTGTGTGACCAAATCACCTCAGAGGATAAAGAAAAAATGAAAGGGTTCTACCTACACAACAGGGCCCTCACAGACATGAATGTGTGGGACCCCAATGCCAAGATAGGGGACCTGAAATTAATGGCCATGGCTTCATGGATGAACAGTGAAGAATTGAGAGCAGCAAAAATAAAAAAATTGATGATAAAAGAGCAGAATGTGCCATTAATGATAAGAACTGAGCCATCAGATCCTATGGCACTCATCGGCACACACAACCTACTTTCCAATGACCCTCAGATTACCCCTAAGTATCTAACCAATCAAGCACAATTCATTGCACACTTTGAAGATATGCAAAGGCTACTTGGGGATGACTGTGTCCATGCATGCATGAGGAGATGGAACACCTTACCTCATAGTTTGCATATCAGGGAATACCATTCCACCATGAGGCTGAGGGAGGCATTGAAAAGAGTGCTAACGTAAAGCACTCATGCAAAGGCTGAAGGTCAACAGGATTGCCCTCAAACTGAGTCCTCCACTCCTAATTAGACATATTGGAAGGCAGAAGAGAAGAAGAAGAGGAGCAGTGGAAGGACATAGACAAGAAGGCAGGATTTTATGGCACACATGAGCAGACCACATCAGAAGCTTGGGATGCTACGGAGGCCACTAGGGCCATAAAAGATGAGAAGATTGACTATGTTGCTTAGAGGATGAGCAATACCTTCAGTAGGGGGTGATGATGAGCCTCATAAATGGGTTATTATATGGGCTCATTTTACCTCCTAACCTAGTCAAATCAACCATTCTCTTAGCTTATTGTATGATTTTTTTATTATATTTATGCTTATTGAGTGAGTTGAGTTAGCTATGATGCCATGTGGTCTAACATGTATTTAATGCATATTATTGATGATTTCGAGGTCAAAGCCAAGGATCCAGTGGTCAAATGGTAGCAATAACTCAAAGTAGATAGAGAGGACTTATAGGAGGGAATCCCCCTCATTTATTACTCCTCACATTTAATTGCCCTTCATTCAGCTCAGAGTACAAGCAGCTAAATCATGCACTAGAAGGTAGCTGAGCAAGTGGAGGATGATTGAGAATTATCTCAAGTTTTGGGAGCCAAGCCTCCTTGATTTTAAGGAAGTTGTTGGTAGCTTTAGATGTATAAGTAGAGAGGCCTAGGGCTTCACTATGGTCAGACTTTTTCTTATGTAAACTCTGCTCAAATTTCGAGCTTATTATTTTCTGACTGTTTCATATAAACTTGTTATTTTTTGATAATGAAGATGGAATCCTTTTTGAGCTAGCATTGAGTTACCTCAGAGGGTTGAAGCTCTTGGGTTAGGGCCCAATCTAAGCAGCCAAGATTCTCTTTACTTGTATTTGTATGCTTTAATTCAGTTTGTAGATTAATTTGTTGTTAGATGTATTTCTTTCATGGTTAAGAATAGGTTGTTTTTGATGATTTAGTAATTTTCTTTCATTTGTGCTTTCTGTAGCAGGTTAAGCAGTGATCGGAAAATATTCAAAAGGTTGGAAACAGTGCCTTGGCCTTTCTTCCTCCCTCTGGGACCATGATTTGAGGGAAAGACTCTCTTGCTACCGCAAAAACACCGATTTTCCTCATTCATAGGACTTCTAGTGTTTGCAGCTCTTTAGTAGGTTAATAGTCCAGTTTTGCTTTGCATAAAATCTCCTTTATCATTTTCACTTCCTGATTTGCAATAGCCATCTTTCATGCTTTCCTTTCTTGCAGCATTTCTCAGCATTTCCTTTCATAGGTCATAGCTTAGATCATTTTAATGCAAAACTCTGCTTTCTTCTAAATGCACTCATTTCATTGTTTGCTTGATCTTCTTAGTTGAATGTCGGTTTCTATGTAGCAGATATATTCTAGTAGTAAGCCTACTCACCAGCAATCACACCCTTCATCTAATCCATGCCCTATAGGTCTCCCAAACCTCACCTCCATTCTGCCTTAGTTTCCTGCATTTTTCATAGAACTTCTTCCTCTCTCCTTGAGCAAACACAATCATCTTTCTCTCTCCTGCTGATTCATGGTAGACCTTAGGCACCCTAGCACCTCGCTCCAACCTTCATCCACCTTTTCCATCCACTCTCACACCCTCAAAATAGCAGAAATTTCTCTCGACCTCCTCTTGCAAGCCTCCTGTAGTTTCCCTGTTTTCCTCATGTAGTTTCCCTATGTCCTCCTGTAGTTTTTCCTGTAGGCATTCTCTTCAAGGCTGAGTGTGGGAAAAGTCTCCAGAAGGCTGCCCAAGAGCTCATAGGACCAATTCACACCATCTTCCATCGTCTCAAGCTCCAAAACCACCCTTTAACACCACTTGTTCACTACGACACTCACACACAATCAATTAGATGCACGTCAAATTCACATAAAAACACATAAAAATCCAAAAATATGTTTTCTTTGGCTTATTTACTTTCAAAAATAGCATGGTTAGATGTTGTTTACTTTCTTGAGTAGGTAATGGCATTTCTTTCATAGTTTTCATGGTGTTTTTGGCAAAACTAGAATTAGCTTGTTAATTAGGGTTTACTAGGTCTTGCTTTACATTCCAGTCTTCTTCCTTTCTTCAATTAGAATAGGTTTTGTAGAGTAATATTTCTTTTCTTTCATCACACATAAAGCTTCTTCTGAAATCTATAGAAGTTGGCTTGAGCTCCTAGTGGTTTTCCGCCAGTTGCCCAAGTGACAACCTGCAGCGAGAACTAATACATACAACACCGACGCTTCCAAGTTTGTTACAAACTACCAGGTTGATAAGAAGTAAAGTTGGCAGCCCATGAGTTGTAGCATTCTTGCTGCAATACTAGAACTCACCGACAAGACCAGTCAAATTTAACCCCTAATCGTACGTATGATCTAATTCATTTGGTTGATTTCATGAGATTGGATTCTCTGTGCCTCCAATCGTGGTGATTTGGTTCTACCATGAGAATATGCACAAGGTTGTCCACACTACTAGGCGATGGTGCATACCAAAGTCCTCCATCTCTCTGAGCAACTTAAGAATACTTCTAGATGAGCACAAAGAGGCTATCAACCAAATGAGATCTATTCGGGTGGGCCAGAAATGTCACGAAACAGGGCTATGGAAATGGGCGTCGCCACTAATAAAGATAGCCATATCGTGGGTACTACCATCCATTAATCAAGCTTTCCAGATGGATTATGTATTGGCGCTTGGACAGAATCCCAACTACTGGTGGGGTTGGGAAGGCACAAACGCGTGCCTAAAATGAGGATTCAAAGGTTAAAGCCGATGTTTCATTAGGCTATTTCCATCATCAAATAGGATTGGATGGAGAAGTTGTTTGGTTGGTGCATGTTAGGTCCCTACAATATTAGTGATTCGCCCATTATTATTGTCATTATATCCCTTATTGTTATTGTTGAGCCTCTATTATCCCCATATTGTTATTATTGTGCCCCATAGAATCCCACAATTATTATTTTTGTGCCTTTATATTATTATTGTTAGGGCGGCTTTGGTTATATTGTGACCCCTTAGACTCCTATATATAGAAGGAAGGTTTTTTCATTTGAATCATCTAAGAATTGTTCATTCTTGTAATGTAAAGGAGGTTTCCCCCTCGAAGGGCTTATTTATAAGCCGTTGATCTATCTTTTCTATCTTTTTGTGAGTTAGTTTCATAATATTTGGTATCAGAGCTTTGGATTCTAGGGTTTCACTGCTCCAAACAGGTCATTCTGGCATTGTTGCTATAACGTTTTGTCTGTAATGTTTTGCTAGCTAAAAAAAACCCGTTTGTGAAGAAATCTCGCTAAAACTTGGGCCCAAATTTCAGATCTTGTCTCGATACAATTTTAGAGATATAATCTGAGGAAGTTAGGATTTTTGCAGACCCCCGAATTACATTCCAAACATGTCACCTTGGGAAAATCATCATAACTTTTTCTCTGCGCATTAGAGGGAATTTCCATAAGAAGTTAAAGAAAGAGGATGGACTGTAATTTTTTTGGGTATCATTTTCTAAACCTAAGTTTGAAACGATGACCCAAGGCATGTCGTACAAGTTTTCTCTACTGAACCAGTATATACTCAGGTCATCGTGGGAGATTTGGCAAAAATATTCATTGGAGAATCCAATCTTGATCATACTTGCGAGGTTAGAAAGATTACTCAGAGGGTTACCACAGGAAGAAATTTTAGAAGAAATTTTAGACCTTGGAGATCCACAACTATAGAGATACATTAGATTCAATATCAAGCTCCTACAATGTGAGAAAAAGGTGTGTAGTTTTTTTCAAATTTTTTCATAAGCTTGGTTTGAAAAATTAGTTTGAAGGAATTCAAAAGGCATAGTGAAGCATTGTTATCGATAATTAATGCCCCGAAGAAAGAAAATGGAAACACCTAGTAAGAAACCTGAAAGATCTAGCATGACTCACAAAGAAGAGGAAGAAATGCAACATGATATATCAAAATTATGAGACCAAGTGCAACAAATTTCACTGGCACAAAAAGTAACAGAAGCTAAGATGGATGGTTTAAAGAAAGTCGTAGAAGCTATGATGTATGGCGTGGAAGCTAAGATGTACGGTTTAAAGAAAGGTGTAGAAGCTAAGATGAATGATGTGGAAGCTAATATGGATAGCGTGGAAGCTAAGATGGATGGCGCGGAAGCTAATATGGATGATTTAAAGAAAGGCATGGAAGATTTGAAGACAGATTTGAATACAGATTTGACAAAGTTTCTACAAGAAATGCTTACTAATGGTGGAAGTGTAGTAAAGGAAACTCACGATGAGAAAAAAATAAATGTTAACCATGATATCATATACTCTAACATTGGATCAAAGAACCGCCATGTTCCAAAGATCGACAAGAGGAAGTTTGATGGCAAGGATCCTGGAACATGGATACTATATATGGAGCAATTTTTCAATCTCCATAATGTGCAAAACACACAAAAGGTACACATTGCAACTCTATATTTGGAACCAAATCAGTTTGTATGGTATCGATGGTTTTGCTCTCGTAAACAGATTGTCACTTGGGCTATTTTTACAGGTGAAATGGTAGCACATTATGAGGATACAAAAAGAAACAATTTTTTTAGCCAATTGATAAATCTTAACCAAAAGGGTTCAATGATGGATCACATTGAGGACCTCCAAAAATTGAATATAAGGGTTAAAGATATTCCAGAGGTGCATAGGATTGATGTGTTCTTAGGGACTTTAAAATATAACATCCAACATGAGGTTCGCCTTTGGGAACCAGATTCATTGGAGAAGGCATTCAGGTTGGCAAGAAAAATGGAAAGCAAAATTATGGAAACAAGGAATCCTACCACTGACAATCATAAATATGGAAGTATTGCTTCCCCTAGAAATCCACAACCTACAAGGTTGGCACTGCAACAAATGGAAGAAAAAAGAGAAAAAGGGTTTTGTTACAGTTGTGATAACAAATACACTAAAGGTCATAAGTGTGCTGAGAAGAAATTATTTTACATATATTGTGAAGAGGACAAAGAAAAGGAACAAGAAATGTCAAAAGAAGAGGATATACACAAGAAACAAACCCTAGTAAAACAAGAAATGAATCCAACCATATCTTGTAATTAATTGATTAGAATTACCACTATTAAGATACAAGGAAATATCAAGAAGAAAAACATAATAGTGTTGATTGATTCGGGAAGTACCCATAATTTTATTCACCGTAAGATAGTGAAGGAATTCAAATTGCATCCTATATCCAGCACCAGAGTGTCAAGTGATGGTTGTGTTGGGCATGGAATCCCCCCACAACATGTTTTGGGGCTCAAAGCCCAAGTTTTGGTGAAATAATGTTGTAAGACTTCGTAAATTGCGGACGTGGAGCGTGAAATGTATGTTGAGTCATAGGGTTGTCTGCCCTAAGTTTTGTAATGTAATGTCAGCCTACCCATGGTCTGCAGACCATGGGATTGTATAAATACAGTGAGGCTCTAAGTTGTAAGAAAAAGTGATGGATTGATAAATGTAATGAATGCAATGATCTAGTAGCGGATAGATAAAAGGTCTAAGTGTCTTGGGTCATAGTAGTAGTAAGAGGCTCTGTAGCTGAGTGCACAGAGGCCTAGTAGAGTGCGCAGCTGAGTGCGCAGGCCCCTGTAGCTAAGTGCGTAGGGTGGAGTCGAGTCTGTAACCTAGGAAGAAGAATAGTAAAGAGAAGTTTATTTTCAAATACTGTGTATCTACTTTTGTATTACTTTTTATGCATTTATATTGTTTTGTTTATCACGCTCACTTATATGAATACTGAACACTATTAAGTGTAATTATGCTCATATACATAAGTTAAATAATCGTATAGTATCGAGTTAATGGTAGAGAGCTTGGGTAATAGCATGAATCGTGCCTCGAACAAGGCTGCGCGAAGGCAGCATTGCAGGCTGCGAGATATTGATAGTTGCGCGTAGCGACGTGCGTGCAGGGTCAAACCGCAAACCACTGTAAAACCATCAGACATCTCTAGGGTGCAGAACCGTGGTTCTAACACCCTCCCATACTACTTTGGGTGAGACCTCAGTCTGCACTCTACAAACTATTGCCGAAAGGGCCAGTAGTATCAGGATTTGTTTGGATAAATCATCTTTGAACCTAGGTCAGGCCCATATAAGCCAACAATTGGTTCCACTATCAAGACAAGGATCTTCATAAGGGATGTCTGATGTCGAGTCACTGGAATCCAACAAAGAAATAAATTGAAGGGTGGTTTGACAATAAGATTCATGAGTACGTGACGCAGGAAGATAGGAATCCATGAGTATCTAAGGAACAATGGTTGGAGCATTACTTATATACGAAAATCCACAAAATTTTCTTACATCCTTTCCTTCTGAGCTGTATGAGTGGATCATGAAGCTAGGAGATAGTCAAGGAAGGTGTAGGCTCAATAAAGAAATCATGTGGACTCTGGAATTACTGCACAAACTAGAAGTGTCAAGAGATAAGATCGTGTGAGCTGTAGACCATTGGCTCGGTCGAATTATAGGGGGATTTATCACTGAGTTCACGCTAGATAAAACCATCAGCTGTAGTGAGGTGGAATGATGCTTCCTCAAGGGACCGTGAGGTAAGTATATTAAATCTTTCAACACTTGGATTAAGATGCTATTGTGTGAAAAGTGGGTTATGCGAATAAATTAAAGTTTGGCACTACGTGAAGTGGGAAGATCTACTAAAGTGGAGGTAGTGAATAATTAGAAACCAGTCCCTTAATTTCACCCTCACAGGAAAGCGAGGAAGAGCTCATGAGAGTTTCTCCGAGAAGTGTGGTCAATCTGATAAGGCAGTGAATTCTTCACTTACCACCTCCACCTACATTGCCACCCATCTCACCCTTCTCACCTCCATCTCCACTAACCCCTCCTCCGCCACCACCACAGTTCAATATGGCAAGTGCGATGAAACTACTGGTATTTAGAGGAGTAGGGAATGAAGATTTGGACCAATTTTGGTTCGTGGTAAAGGTGGTATGGGAAGCACAAGGAGGTGTGGATGACAATATAGAGAAGGCTATGTTGGTAAGCGCGTTGAAGGATCGCGCACTAACATGGTACATCAAGAATTCTAATGACCATCTAAATGTAGGAATCGCAGAAATCTAGACCACACTAAATAGGGAATTTAGCATGCCAATGTTGGAGACACAATCAATTATCGGGTTTAAGGAGATCACGATGCTCCTGGGCAAGACCCCCTGGGATCTAGACCAAAGTCTAAAGAGTATGATTCGCAAAGCCAACATGGCTTTGACAAATGGACAACGCCGCGCATGGTTTGTAGCATCACTAACACCACATTTAAGGATGGCACTATCACAACAAAAGCTTTCCACCCAGTCCAAAGATTTGGAGATGGAAATGAGATTGCATGAGACACCTATACAAGACCCTAGTCCGGGAGTCCAACAAATCCACTCATAACTGCAAAATCTATGTCTAGAGATGCAAAGTTTGAAATGGGATAGGACACCTCGGCTAGAGGCACATGAGGAGGTATGGTGCATAAAATGCAAAGGCAATTGGCATGACAAGGACCACTGTCTAGTGGTTGTGAATTACTTGGCGGGAGGAGGGCTGATGTTGTTAATACCCAGGGTACAAGAAAGACCAAGCATGATGCCTGCAATATGGTGCACAATCTATCAGATAGGAGGAAAACACACTACGATTAATTGCCATCTATTGTAGAAGTATACGCAGACGTCTCAAAAATTGTTTTGTAATTTCTACAGGTCGGTAGGCCATGATTAACGCACTTGCAGAAACTACGAACTAATGATGGATCAGACTCCTGCCTACATGGTGTAGACCAAAACATGAGCCCTCAACCCAAATGTAGGAATGGTGCGCATTAGATTTTAGGGGTGTGGGGAAGGTCGAGGTGTGATGGGACCAGGAAGGGGTCGCAAACAACTAATTTGTTACAATTGCATAGGGCCAGGGCATTATGCTTATGATTGTACAAACCCAACAAGGACATCATGTTTGTACTATTCTCAGTTTGATCATGAGGTAGAAGACTGCCCTACATTAATGGCGAGGCTGCACAAAGAAGGGGTACTCCAACCTCCTCCAACTCAGAATTTTCAAATGATGAGGTCTGAGCTACGTGAAGAAGACATAAATGTAAACAATGCTTAGGAGCAGTATGACCACTGGCAATGACAAAGGTAGGAAGTCAAAAGAAAGTGCATGGGTTCACAAGGCTCTTATAAAGGAACCTAAATTTGATTTAGAATGTTCGAAGGAGACATTCATGGAAGCTAAGAAGAGCTTCATGGAGGCCTCCACTTCAGATAGTAAGGGTCAACTAGAACTAGGGATGGATCCTTCAATGCTCACTACCTTTCTGGGGACATGCATGAAACTGCTACATGACATCAGGGCAGTAAATGGACTACAGGAACTTATCACTAGGTGTGCGAGGTCAGGAGAACCGTGCGTGGTCAGGAAACTTGGAAAGCATGCATTGTGCGCAGGAAGCAAAATGAGGTTGACTACACAAATTGGTGAATATCAAATGGGTCAAGTAATCCCGGATCTCAGATTATACACGAATGTACTACCGAAACAAGCATGGGAATGCATGGGCAAAGCCATGCTAGAATGATCTCCTATTCAGTTGCGAATGGCGAACCAACAAAAGATCTTGCCCATGGGAAGATTGCAAGGGGTAACGATGGATATTGAAGGTGCGAGCACGCAAGTAGATTTTGAAGTGATAGAGATTGTTGATGACAACAATCCCTATCGTGCACTACTAGGAATAGACTGGCCTATCGATATGAATGGAGTCAGAAATATGAAGAAGCATAAAATGATTTTTGAGAACAAGTCCCTACACGTAGTAGTACTGCCAGATCCAGCCGAAGGAGCACAATACACTGAACCGGTGCGCGATGATGATAATGATGATGATCTAAATTACATCTAGAAGATAGCCATGCAAGAATAGGATTTGGTAAAGCTGACTGCAGATGGTAGGAATTCATGTGAGCATGAAAGCTCGTGCACTTTGAATTTAGACACAAAAATAGAGCACTGGTAGAATTAGCTGCACGAAGTAACAATGCTTAATTGCAACATGATGATTAGATCACTGCGCTGCGTGACAATAGAGGTAAGGGACTTGCCTATGTACGATGGGTTGACAGTGGTGGATGAATTCCTGAACAAATTTGAAAGCATAGTACCAGAACAGCAGAGCTTCAATGCTATGAAATGTGCCCTACGTGCGATGCCTGCAAGAAGGTGGGGTACACATTAGGGAATTTTTGAGGACTGGTACGGATGCAAGAGGATGATGCACCTATGATTTGGAAAACCCTAGCTAAGGATGAGAGCTGATTACCAGTGACAGAACTTGCATGCCCACCTTTTCCGATGGGCACAAATATATGATATGCAGCTCGTATAAGCACACACCATTCCTAGAATATAGAATTGGAACAAAATGCAGCTACAAGAAAGGAAAAGTGCACCAAGGACTATCCATGGAGAAGCATTTTATAGGGTGTGTGGAGTATTGAACAGGGTTCACCAGGAGAAATGCACTGACTAGGACCTATGCGTACTAGCAGTTCAATGGGCCGATAAGACCATTTACAAAACCTTGACCACGAAAGCAATTCTAAGGTTAAGGAACAGGGTAGGAACCATAGTTTCTGAGGGGCATGCAACGATGAATCCACACATAATAGATCCCCTAGGTGAGACAGTGCGCAAAGCCCAAGACAAAGAAATTTCATAGTTATGTGAGGTAGAACACATAAGGCTTCAGTAAGCCATTCGGCAAGGGAACCTTACACTTCGCGAACTGAAAAAGGACTGGTTACGACTAAGGAAGAAAATCATTTTGATCAATGCAGAGGCCAAGACGCTAGAAAACAAGATCAAGCAAGAAAGTCTCGTCGATAAACCAAGGATGGCAAGGCAAGGTGCAGATGATCATACCAATGAATTAGAAGGCTATCGCCAAGAATTGATTAGTCTTCTACCATGGATAGGACCATATATCACCAAACATAGTAACCAGAGGAACGCACTGCATACAATAGAGCACGCAGTGCTGACTATCACGAGGGCAACTGAGGATTTTCCGCGGACTATACTGGAAGGAGAGATGGCGCTTCACACAGGCAGTGTGACCACCTGACTAGCCGTAGGAAGCATAGTCTTAGCACTCCAAGCAACTGGAAGAGAGTGTGGGACTATAAATGATTCTGCCTGGTAGCTGTGCGCTCTAATAGATGCACACAGGGATAGCAGGGCATATGGTTCACGCCTAAAAAGGGGGGAGTACGCTACCACGTGGGTAGGTTGGGAAGTGATGGTTGGCATCTCTGTTCATGATGGGATGTCCAATATAATGAAAAATGGAGTGGGTGATGGGCATTTAGTACAGGAGTTATGGGAAATATTTCAAAAAATCTACTGCCAAGAAAGCATTGATGGCCGAGAATTGGGGGGAATGGTCGAATTCGAATTCAAAAGGTGCTATAAAACTCTACGGGTTAGCCACGAGACAACACTTGTTCACTTGAGACTTGGGGGTTGAATAGAGCACAGAGTATTGAGCACCAAGTGATATTTGAGAACCTAAGTTCACAAAAGACTATGTACAATACAGACAAGACGAAGGCTCCCAAGAGAGGTTTGGGCTTTGAAGAAGGAATAGCCGACAAGGACGCGCCGAGACATACGGTACATGATGTTCCTGAAGGTACTGGGGTTGCGCCAGAAACCCCGAAATCACCTAGGACACCGAGACCGAAAAAACATAAGCAAGTAATGGGACCAGTTCGCATGTCCTTGAGGAATCCACAGTTTGGTAAGCTATCAATGGAGGAAAAGAGAAAGGTTGTCACCATTCAGACAGATGAAGAGGAGGAGTACTTATAGGCTCTGATTGTCGAGGTATAGGAAGAAGAAGACGTGGAGGCGGACATCCAACCGATGCATTCTGCAGTAAAATTTCCCGAGTATGTTCCTCCACGAAAAGGGAAAGCTAAGGTACTAAAGGATCTGGATACAACAAAGAGTGCACTCTAGACCCTGCTCCTCCCCAATGGAATTACCTTTGAGGGTCTACTCTTAGGATGTGTGCCTACCATAAAATTTGAAGATTTGGACCTTGTGGATAGTGAAAAGTTCCTACACTTGGAGATGGCGAGCCTGATGAATCAGAATATGAAGGGGCTAGTGATCACATTAGAACGGAAAAAATGGTTGCGTGGTGTGGAGAAGGCTGGGTTGCTTCATCCGCTATGGATACCACACTTTCATCATGCACCCATCACCATTTTCATCATCAGGCAACTACTTTGTCTAGTGCATGATGGGTACTTATGGCTAGAGGAGCCTATTCCCATCACGACAGATCTCATCCAGAAAATTTCTTGGCTTCCCTCCAAGGGAAAGGACCGTGTGACAGTAGCAGGAAAAATTAGAGATTTGGCTATCATGGAAGCCATGAAGAAAAAATATAAGCTCGAGAAGAAAAATAGGAGTTACACTATCACTAGTATTAAGGATGAAGGGGTGCGCGTAGCCACCCGACTCCTCACCAGTAAAGTAATGAGAAAATGTCGCGGAGATGGAGTACCAGCACTGGTAGTTGCATTGGTTGAATAGTGTGTAGAACGGGTCCAGTTCAACTAGGCCAAGTTCGTTTGCAAATAATTTTTGCTCAATTGCCATGGGGCCTAGGAACAGGGTAAGACCTTCCACTACTCGTGGTTTCTCTTATCCATCTTGCTAGTAGGGGGAGAACTGTCAGAGGATAGCCAGTTCCCGAGCATCGACCAAGACTTACTAGAGGCCGTGAAGAATGCTTTACTCTGGGTCACCAAATATGTGAAATGGGTTCATGATAACAATATTTTTTGTGTGCTCATCGACGTGAGCATCTGAATGTGGATTAATAGGGGGTTGCGCCTATCCCCCATAGTGCACAACAGTTTACAGAGTTTTTCAAACTTCAAGGCAAACATGAAAATACTTACTTCAGGGCATGAAAGGATCTGGCACAGTAGTGGACAAAGCTCCCATTCATAGCCACTGACGATGTGATCTTTACAGTTTTAGAGACGTGGCCTCTTGAGTGGAGTGTCCTGGATTTGGTAGAGTTGGAAAAGGTGGCAACACACACAAGGAAGGATGAGGCCAAGTTGTGCATAACACAGCTGGTAGAGAAAAGGTGCAAGGAAAAAGCGGCAGCCGAAGCAAGGGCAGTATGTGAAGCGGTATAGGTAGCCCTAGAGAAAAAGAAGGTCGTTGATGCAACAACAGTAGTGCAAACAGTGGAGGCTACAATAGTGCAGGTAGAGGAGGGCCAGGAAGTCTCTACAGGATAAGAGGCATAGGACACAGACCTTGCAGAAGATGACGTTGACCCAAGAACCACTTGAAAAAGGTCAAGGCGTTGAAGCTGGCCATTGACCTGATCACATTAACTGAATGAGACCTCTATGACATCGGTGAGATAACTCGTGATGTCACCAATTAAGTGCTCCAAGAAGTTATGATGGAGCAGCAGACTATGTTGGGGTCCTAAGGGCGCAGCTGCAGGAATTACAGGTGTGGCACAAACAGGAGCAAAACTTGTCTACCCACATCATAGCAAGCACTTCCACAGTAGAACAGATGCTACACGCGAAAATGGCCAATACGATAACATTACTAGATGGAGCGCTAGTCTCGTAAAAAACAATGGAGCGGGTGATGGTTAATACAATGAAAGGCATTGGCCATAGCTTGGTTACCCTTCCTTGCGACACACTTTATCAACTACAGGATGGGATAAGAGCCAAACTCTGTGCTAGAGAGAGCTGCACAATCTAGGTTATGAGTGAGTAGATGACTAATATAGAATAGATTAGCTCGCAACATGATGAGTTGGTATCACAGAAAAAATAGTTGGCACAAATAGTCGATGACGCCTGTCGGTGCATCCTAGAGTTGTCCATTGCAATGGACCTACCAAAAAAAGTACAAATCCACTGTTTGTCAAGTGGAGTCCATAATGCATGCGAGGAAATCACAAGAGTGAAGCTAGAGCTGAATCTCTAGATTACCAAGTTGCGACTGAAGGCGCAGCTTTCCACTCCCCTAGAGGTGAGAGAACAATGCAACAACATTATTACAGTAGGGATGGAAGAGGTTGGAGGTGTAGTCCACAACTGTACCAACATGTTGGAGCAGGTGCTGAAGGTCCTCACTACGATGCAGGAGGATCCCCACATTCAGCGGCTGGTGACCGAGGCATGCGAACTCCAACAACAATATCAAAACATTAGAGGGACTACGAAGACAGTAGTCCTTACTTACCGGCTTGCAAGGATGCAACAGGCCAAGACCTTAAAAGAGCAGGTGGACATGGAACGCCACCAAGAAGCAGTTCTAAAAACATGCATCCAGCTCTGGATTGATGAAGCCTTCACAATCACGGAGGATACTAAAGGAAAGCTTGCGCAAATTCAAGGAATGCATGCACAGATGCAGCATAGCATGCTGGAAGCATAGGGTTCAAAGGCAGCAGCGCAGTCTGTTGTAGACATTCAGGCCATTCAGGACCAGTTGGAGAGACTCCACACCTAGATCGCCTCACCGACAGAGTGACTCGAGGGTGATTCACGATGTTTGTGATGGGGTCCTGTTTGGAATGGAATCCCCCCCACAGCATATTTTGGGGCTCAAAGCCCATGTTTTGGTTAAATAAGGTTATAAGACTCCGTGAATTGCGAGCAGGGAGCGCGAAATGTGTATTGAGTCATAGGGTTGTCCACCCTAAGTTTTGTAATATAATTTCGGCCTACTCATGGTCCACGGACCATGGGATTGTATAAATAGATCGATGCTCTAAGTTGTACAAAAAAGAGATGGATTGATAAATTTAATGGATGCAATGATCTAGTAGCGGATAGACAAAAGTTCTAAGTGTCTTTGGTCGTAGTAGTAGGAAGAAGCTCTACAGTTCAGTGTGCAGAGGCCTAGTAGAGTCCGCAGCTGAGTGTGCGGACCCCTGCAGCTGAGTGCACAAGCTAGAGTTGAGTATGTAATGCAAGAACATGAATAATAAAGAGAAGTTTGATTCCAAATACTGTGTATCTACTTTTGTATTATTTTCTATGCATTTATACTCTTTTGTTTATCGCGCACACTTATATGATTATTGAACACTGTTAAGTATAATTGGGATCATATCGATATGATAAGTAATCATATAATATTAGGTTAATAGTAGGGAACTTGGGTAATAACAGATAAAATTAACACAATCAATAATATTCTCTATTAATTAATGAATGAGGAGATTACAAGATATTTATACAATTAATAGTCTCAAGATAGGAATTCTATCTTGGACGTACACTAGTGTGGTTGAGAGATTCTCTCAACCACACACTAAACTAGAGAAAACTAAATCCCTATAATGTAGGAACAAAACTCCTCAAATGGATAATTATAACCATAGACAAGTAGGAATTAACTATTTCCAACTCCCCCCCTTAATGACTACTTGTCATGATAGTCAAATCCACCATCATCATCACACGAATTGCATGTACAAAACCTCCAAAGACACAATCTGCCGCCCTCGGACAGATCCACAATCTGCAAATTTGGCTTTTCCAATACAGCTAAATTGATCGGATCTGCCTTTCCTGCAGACCCACTTGAAGGTGAATTGGCACGATCCTGAATGATAAACCCGTGCCATTGGCGCGATTAATGGCCTAACAGACGCGCCAATTGGCCATCCTGGTGCTGTTGTCAGCGCAAAAAATGCACCAATCCCCTTCTACTTAGAAAGAATCATCTGAGTCCGAGCCAGGTGTTACTGTAGCCCACCTGCTCCTACGAGCATAAAGCTCCTGTGTACACTCGCCACCACCGGGCAGATCCGATCTGCTACCACCGAGCTGATCAAGGATCTCAATTCGCCACCACCGGGCAGATCCGATCTGCTACCACCGAGCTGATCAAGGATCTCAATTCTCCACCACCGGGTAGATCAGATCTGCTACCACCGAGCTGGTCAAGGATCTCAATTCGCCACCACCGGGCAGATCCGATCTGCTACCACCGAGCTGATCAAGGATCTCAATTTGCCACCACCGGGCAGATCCGATCTGCTACCACCGAGCTGATCAAGGATCTCAGTTTTCCACCATCGGGCAACTCCTGTAGCCACTAAGGCTCTATATATGGTTTCAGGCTGACCACAAACCATTACAAAGTGGTTTTGAGATCACCACGAACCTTCAAATGCCTTAGCAAGGCTTACATTTCAACATTTGGACTTTTTGGTACATACAATGACTATTACAATATACTAGGGAGTCTACTCCACAAACCACACTAAAACAAAAAATCTACTTTGTTGTCCTCCATCAACATTACTGCTACTCCTTTACCTCCTCTGTGAGAGGTCCACTAATAAAGAAACCAGAACATAGGCACTCACAGCCCCACGAAGAGAACACAATTTTCCCTTCAAGAACAATTTTCAAGCATACTGCCACATGCTTGCTAACAATCTGCAACACGATCTCGATCATCCTCCAATCTCTGATGTAGCTCCAATTGATGTCATTTTCACTGTCATGCATTCACCATTCCCTGGAAATTTGCTTAGTGTTGGAATGACCAGTTCCAACACACATTCAGAATTGTGACAATAGTTGGTCAGACTAGAGTCACTTCAATAATAACATAAAATACCATGACATGAAATACTTAGTATGACATCAATAACATTTACTTTATGGCTAAATAGTAAGAGTAGAAACGAGGTCGCCCTTGCTAGAGGACAAACTGAGAGCAAAAAAAATCGGATGACAGACCCCTTTTCCTTCGTCTACGCTATTCAACCACCACGGGCCTATGCTCTGAGGCTTCCACATTCGAGTGTTCCTCAGATTCCATAATGGACGGTTGAGGAGTTACTGCATTAAGCGAAGCACCGGCAACACCAAGCAGCAAAAATTCTGCTAGGTTTTATCAGATCACTCGTATTATAAATCTCCGGAGCCTCACCATTACTGATATGGCTCGAGTTCGGTGGTTGCAACCCATTTTGATTGACAGTTCAATAAGGTATCCTATGTTCATTTGTTACATAGGAAGTAGCATGGGCGTAAGGTGGATGGAAAACGGGCTGATAATGACGATCTCTGTCTTCCACTTTGGTGACCTGGGGAATCAAATGTAGCTGCGACTTCAGCTGTTGTAGCTTAGACTGCGGCTTCTTCCACGACGATGCGACAATGACCTAGAACGTGATCTTGAAATAGACCTCTCACGCGTGGTTGATTTTGGATTGTTTTGACAGTTTCTTTCAATATGACCATGCTCACCACAATGATAACATTTGTTTTTCCAATCCCCTGCTTTACAGTCTCAAGCCCACATCATGACTTGGCTTGCCGTTTGTAGTTGGACTTTGGGATCTTACAGGAGTATCCCTCTGAGGACTAGAAATGTCCCTTGATGCAGTGTCTAGTACTGGACTGTCACTCCTGCGACTGTTTCGTTTCAGACTATATCTATTGCCCCTCTGGCCACTTGCATTGTGAGCTGAACGACTGCTGCTCCTGCGACCATCTAGTTTTGGGCTTTGTCTTCTTGCCCTCCTAGGACTGTGGCTATAACTTCGACTTCTTGATCTCCTTTCAACCTGAAGTGCACTACGCCCATCTGTCCTTGTCGACTGCTCATATGCAGAGTCAATTACGAAAAGAAAACAGGAATACACCCTGCTATCAAGCCATCAAATATCTCCTACAACATTCCCTATGGCTCGGACAGACTCATCTCCCAAGCAATGGAGAGGGAGATGGGGAAGACGGACCCAAACCGGAACAACACTGGGGATGTCCAGTTCTGGATCAAAATTTGGGGTCCATTTATTGAGGTAAAGGCCTCTGGAGTCCATGAAGTACGGCCCATTCCTGAAGATCAAATCCTTGCCCTATTTTGATTTTAAATGGAATGTATAGTATCCTTTTCTGAGAAACCTAATTGACATTTTCCCTTCGAGTTTATCTAACCAGTTTCATTCAACCCACCTTTGGACTATTCTTGGAGATGGCCAAAGGCCTCTGAATTGTCCTACGAGACCTTTTTCAGCAGGAGATAATGCTACCATGTGAGGAAAGGTTGGGGGCAGCTAAACTTCTTGAAGAACATCTAGCTTCTTTACAAATTTTGAAATCGCGGGTTTGGGGCACTGAGGAGGAAGATATTTCACAAGATCTGCAAAAGCTTTCTGAGGATCAGGGATCTCCTGTGGTGAATCAAGGGGGCCCATGGCAAGGGCCAAGCCCCAGGCCACCACGGAGCGGAGAGGAAGTCGATGAGGGGCGCTCAGGGTAGCAGGAGCACGTGCAGCAGCTCAGCAAATTTTTTTCACTAAAATATAGACCTTTATATTTTTTTAATAAGCCGTTCATAATTCTAAAAAGTTATTAAGTGGATGCTAGGGATTTAAACTCCATAGAATAATGTAGAATATTATTTGTAGTATGCACAAATAAGAAGTTGAGTTTTACCTTTAAAATAACTATGGTAAGCATGTTCTTCTTTTCCCTTTCAATTAAATAGATTAATTAAAGAAAATGTCGCATTAACAAGTGGTGAATTTTGGGACATGATCTTGATAAGCCATGGTATTGTAACAAAGCCTATTTGCAAATATGGTAAAGTGGGGGTGGATGTAACAAAGTCTATTTGCAAATATGGTAAAGTTGGGGTGGATCTCCATGGTTAAGAATATTATTACATGTTTTTATAAATATAAAATAATTATTATTATTTAAAATTAATTTATAATTTATACTTTAATAGTTACAAGTTTTTATTTTCTCTTTTCTTTAAAGTTTAGCAGTTAATTTTGATTATGTAACATATACAATTTTTTTTTTTTTTGAGAATTTTCACACAATAAGTCTATTTATACATTTAAAATGTATTGTAAATAAACAAAATTTAGTATCTTGAAAAAAAATTATGCTATTGAATACTAATGAAAATAAGGAAAAAATTTCAAAACAATTGTACTGCTATCTTTATAAAAATTGCTTATAAAAACTTATAGAGAAACATCCCTGATTTGAATCCATTGGAAAGCAGGTATGTATTCCAATATTAATAACTAAATGTTTTCGAATTCCAATATTAACAAGATATGAAGTTAATTGTTTACAATTCTAATATATTAAGTTAATTGTTTCCAATTCTAATAGAAAGTCATGATA